>DWNY01000047.1:0-24006 GCA_018250635.1 Telegonus apastus | reverse complement strand
ATCGATGGTTATAGATATATAGATAGATAGATATGATATAGTGTGTGCTTCATCCCTTAACTTAGGTACCATTGAATAAAAACATGTATTAAACACACATTCGATTAGTAAATTTGATTAAATGTGCGGTATCATAATATCACATACCCAGCCTGCGTTTTTTCATACAGACTATTACATAGCATTTGCCATTGGAGTAATATCAATATCTAAGGAAATACACGTAACGGCGAATATATTGCATCCTACAAACGTCATTGCGTGTAGCCGATAATTTGATTACGGCCGGTAGGTCACACGGAATGGTAGAGGCTTCGTCTAATGACTAAGTACCAAGTCTCCGATGAAGGTTTGTTTCTTCGATTGTATATGTTTATTTATCAACAATTTGTTTAGAATTCCACTTATTATATACATAAAGAGATTTATTGATGTTATTGCAAAGCTCTCCTGATACTATAAAAATGTTAAGACAACGACACTGGTCATGTATAAGTATGTTTTTAGTACAACACTCGTTTTAAAATAATCTGGAGTATATACATATGCATGTAGGTTTCCTCATTTTACTCTGTTAGATATGCGTATGATTGTTTTGCACGCACATTCATGAGAAAAATATTTATGCGCTATTATTTTGAGATTACATGTTGTGTTTAAGTGTAAAAAAACGGAAAATATGAGAAATTAACCAATAGATTTATCAAGGCTTAAGTCTCATAAATATCTACAGATACTGAGCGTATTCAAACTTCAATATTACATTATATTAAACTTTATACACATAGTATAGAGAAAAAAAAATAAACAGACGCCCAAATACGGGCAAAATATGTAAAATATGATTTTGTCTAAAACTAAACTAACCTTTCTTACGGACTTACATTCGAAAGTACAGATAGTGCGGTAGCAAGTTTCATATCATTACATTTTATACCGTTGATGATGACGTCACAGCGTTTCCCTAGAAAAAGCGTACACATCCCGCAAGTCACAATCTTGCGGTCAACGCCGGGTCACACGTCCGCAAGTGCATGTCTTCATTGCGGCTAACAATTTGCTGGCAATTTTGCCACCTTGTCGACACGTAGTCACCGAAATTCCCACGTTGCTCTATTAGTGGGCATGCTTGCTACAAGAAACGTGTTATTCTGTTCTATTGCAACATAATTCTATCATCAGTTTGAAGATGTGTTGATATGCCGTTAGCAATAACTGGAATATCTGTATATATAATAAGAATGCAACTCACGCTCGCTGTAACAACGCTGTAAAACGCTCGCTAAACAACGGGATTGTATTAATGGAAATGCAGATATATTCATAGCACAGATCTTAACTTAACATTTAGGCATTATTAAATCGACATCGATCCACTCTATCAAAAGTTATTACCATTTAAAATCAGAAGTAACTTTTCTTACGTCGAATTATGTACGTACGCGAATAGTTCTACCTTAGTGGATTAGATGACGTTATTGTAAAAACATCACTGACTCACGGGTAAACTTCTAAATACAAATGGCAGAACAACGTTCGCCTGGTCAGCTAGTTAGTAATAGTATTTCTATCCCATAGTTATAGTGAAGTGCTGGTATGTACTGATCCGGAGGGTATAAGGATGTATAATAATAATAGGTAGATGTAGCTGTGTAACGAAGTATTCCTAACCTGTCTAACATTACTTGTGTTACAACTTAGTTGCCATTGAAAGCAAGGCCTAATTACCAATTACCTAATTGGCCAATTCAAATACGACTCCTGATATATTTGTATGTTGTTTAGTTATGATTCGTCGTCGTTCGGACTGCTGGCTTGCTAATTTTCTGTCTCATCATATAAGACAAGATTTCCAAACGCTGTTGGCGTTTCGACAAACAAATAAACAATTTACCACTTCTTGGTGTTTTTGCTTAATAGAAAAAGCGGCACGTGTAACACCGTGAAACGGTAGACGTGATTCATTTCCTTCTAAAGATGGAGATTTTTCTGCAGAAGATCGATTTCAAAATCGTTCGAATAAACGTCTAAATTAAAAAATCGCTCTCCAAATTTCGACTGGAGGTAAGACTTTTCAAAAAGTTTCAAAAATTGATTTTCTATCCCATACCCCCTCTGGGAATATATCGGCAAAATCAAAGTCACCCGTCTTCCGTGCCACCTTAACGTTGTTTAGTCAAGGAAAATAATACAGTGGAATTGGGAACATCCTCCTTTTTTTTAATTGGTTTAAACCTTTCAACACTGAAAAGTTCTTATGAGATAACAACAAAAATCGAATGTAAATTATCTATCGACACAGACATATCTGAATTTATTATACAACCCGATTCATTTCTTAAATCGATATCCTTATCCAAAAAAATGCATTCTTAGAGAAATTTACCTTACATTTCTATTTTGTGCTAGGTTTATATTAAAGAGTTGTTCCAGTATACGTATTTATTTTGTCATTAAGATTTCGTTTTATTATGATGACACCGAACAATATACGTTTGCACATTTTGCGATGATGTTTTAGAATGTAGGCCCAGTAAACAGTTTTGTGTTGAATTAGGTTTACTGCAACTTTAATTTTAGTGTCTCAAGTTCTAAAGTGATACTATGTGCAGGGCTATAAAGATACAAATGATTGACTTTATCCGATTAGGTATATAGAAGTTATTTTTTATTTTTTTATGCAGCTATTAGGGCTTCAGTTTCAGTTCTTTTTTATAATTTTTAAGTAGCAAACGAGCAGTCCAACTGATTTGTAACGAATTCCAGATAAGATCAGAATCCTACCTGATGTTGGTCACGGATGCGTTGTTACCCCTTAAGACTATGGTGGAACGCGTCGGATAAGTATGTCACTCTCATCCTTCAGACAACAGACAACAAACAGGTGTGGCGGTGGTGCCTCTGGAGTCATACTAGAAAGAGTTCTTACTACTTTCAAATACTATGAAAGCTTTAGTATTAGTCTTATATTATCCAAATTTAAGAGCATTTTATAAATAACACAACGTTTTGACTGACCCACTGTAAGTAACTTTCACGTTTTAAATTGGCTCCTACATTGTACATACAAACTCGAAGATGTTTAACTATCTGGTTGAAATCAACACTTAATATTAGCATAGCGAATTCTCCGTCTCAACGATCGTACTCGAGTCGGCAGAAAATTTTTAGAGCGCGTCAAATATTTGCATTCCCGTTAACATCTTCTGCCCAGAGAACAATATGGTTTGATGTAAACCGACTTTCAGTACCACTGGTATTCCGTATCGGATCATAATAATAAATTACTTGATTTTCGATTGATTTACAATGTTTCTTACACTTTTGTAAACGTATAACTTTATCAGGATAATGGAAAATTTTCACAATGTTATGTGATTATTTTTAAGTTTCTTTTTATATGGGCGACTTTCCCTATTTGTATGTATAAATAATTTGGACAGAAACTTATTAAGATTGACATTATTTCATTATGTTTCGTTAAACGATAAACGAAGAAATTACAAAAATGTAAAGTATACGGAAGCTTGATTTGAAAATAATAATTTAACTTATTTCTGATTGTTCTTTCCGAAAGCATTAAAAAGCAGCGCGGATTTAACAATAATTATAATATAATCGCAGATCATCAAAGAATACTATTGATAATAGACATCGCCTAATTAAACCGCGTACGGGTCTGTGAGTGAACAAAACCCATTAGCTTTCTATTAAATTATTATCTCCCCGACACGTGACATGCACGCGTCAATTTTTTATTCGCAGATCAACCGGACCACTCATACGAGGCAATTTAATTAATTAAGATAGTTAAAAGAAACAACTGTATCAATTAGTGTCACAATCTTTCCATCGCACGGTACCGAAACACAGTTACGGTCGAATCTCGATGACTCAACTGCCTACGCGATCGTTTAACTTGTAAAATATTGTCCAGTTAATCGAATGATTGTTATTTAAATTAAATCGTGTGGTTTAATCGCAATCGATCGATTTGTTAACTTTTACCATATTTGTTGTACCGGTTAATATAAGGCAAAGAAATAATCGATTTAATGTTGATACATCTGTTGTTCTATATAGATTACATTATTAGTTCTATATAGATACACAATTATCTATGTGTAAAATAACGTTTTAACTGAATATCCAAAGAAGAGAGGTTATCTTTCTCTCTCGTTTATATATATGTTTGTTTTAAAACATATGGCTTCGATTTTTTTTCGATTTTCGATTTTTTTTCGATTCGATTCGAGCTGACAAAGTTTTTTTTTCTGCCAACTGAGAATCATTATCAATATTATCATTTATATGATTATTATTTATTCTCGTACTTGACCACGGATTAATATAACGGAACTGATTGCATTTTTCCTCCGAACTCGGTACTTTTAGCGGTCGAAGCTTGTTAACAAATAAATATAGTTTTGTGTAAAATTATCGCTGCTGAAATCCGCAAAGTAATTTGCGTGAAATCGTCTAATTTTCTAGTTACGTGGTTTGCCGTTGGAAAGTAGGTACGTTAAGATATCGCGTCTAGGCAATTTTATGCAGACGTGTTCAAAGCAACGCATAGACAACCGCAAACTGTCGGTACAGACTTTGCTGGCTTTAAGCCAAAAAGAAATGTTGGCATTTTGATTGATAGCGTTCGTTGGATATGCTGTTATATCATTATATATCAAGGATATATGTATATCCTTTTTTAGAAAGTCTCTATATTTTTGTTGTGGATCTGCGTGATTATCCAGGGCGTTGTTATTATAAATCAATTTTACTTGTATCAGCACATTAGGTGATATTATCTGGTCATTTAACACCGTAGGAAAGTATATACCGTTTGACGTAGCAAATGAGCGTGAGGACCATCTGATGGTAAGTTGCTACTGCCGTTCATGGGCATTTGTAATCAACCTCAGACAAGATAGTTCTACCCGAGGTAGGCCTCAGATAGCCCTTATAACACTTTTGTAACCAGAACACAGTAGCGCTTATGTAAGTGGCGATGGTGATGATTCAGGAAAGGCTATTTATTTTCACCTTGAATAGCCATTTATTTACAACATTTGTAATATGTGTGTATACGTGGGTTAGCAAATCGGTACATACAAAGTTTACTGACCAAGTTCTTTAAACAAAAGACAATATCCATTAAATGACCTCGTGGGAATGAATGAATCATTACAACAAAACAAACAAAGATGATTGTCTTGTAACATATTAAAGATTGAAGATTGTAAAAAGACAAAGCTATCAAGAACATCAAATGCAATTCATAATGAAAAGCAGCGCGCTCTTCAATCAATTGAATTAAGTTTTCACAAGAAAACTTACCTAAAATGATAATCAATATGAAAATTATTTTATTTAAAGTAGATTTAATGAATTATTTTTTGGAAGTGAACAATAATAATAATCGTGAGATATTTAGTTACAGAAATGAAACGGATGCTCCATAACACACATATTTTTAAAAAGTTTAAAAAAGTGTGTGGCGCTGGAGCCGTTTCAAATCACACAGTATTATCATTTGTTGTATAGAAGCGTTTTTTAACCCGACTGCGTCAGATGTTGTGTGCTGTTTTCAAGCGTATGTATTTCCCATTGTATTGCCCATTTCTTTGGCACGCCACCCAGCCCAAACGGCTTGACCGATTTTAACATATGAGGTGTCATTAGAATCTTCTTGGTTGTCACAGTAACATAGGCTATACAATATTTGAATATCCCGTATGCAAGCGGAGAAGGAGGGAGGGATAAGACGAAATATTTTTGTATCATGGCAATATGGGTATCAAATGAAGTATCAAAGTCAATTCATTTTAAGCAGTCGGGTTATTTTTACGGTAATTACGAAACGATATTTCTTTGATTGGAGGGCGCGAAGTGCTTCATGTTCTCGAACTTTCGATGTTAATTTCACCGTGACCTATTTCGTATGACAGGAAGGAAATTGATCCGGTAGCAGCAACAATAGCGCATTTTCATAGATATGCATCACGATACATATCCGTTTGATTGTATGCATAATTTTGACTATAATTCGCAACAATATATCGATCTCTCTTGCCGATAACCATCTGATGTCATGTCCTTTGAGAATGAAACGCCTTGATCGGTAACAAAGCCGAGATCCGATCTTATCTCTCACGTCAGCCAACATTGAACTAATGCCCACGGTAAACATCGATCGTTACAATTACACGTTCAGGATAATGCGATCGTACAAGCCTATCGTGAAAGTTCAGATGCATTACGGTTTCTTTACTGGGCTTTTAGCGGCGAAACCATGTCAGTGATTCAATGGAAATGGAACAAGCGTTTGGGTACAAGTTCTATCGTTACATGGTGAAGTAAGGTCGTAGACGCTCGCTAGACGCGCGGCCGGGTTAATGGCCGTGTTTCGTGCCTGAAGTAGATCTACGAAATACTTCAACTGTCAAGGGACTATCGGTTCTGGACACTTCGATGTGACTAATTCAGACACTAGGTACATTTTTTATTACGTGTCTGCACCATTCGTTCAGCTTTATTTTAAAAAGTAATTCCGTTTTTTGTAAAATTTGTGAATAATCTCGGGTTAATCGCAGTAATACATATGTGTAAAGAGATTTTTTGAAGTCTGAATTAAGCATGTCTCCTTATTGTAGAGATTAAATTGATTTTAATTTAGACGAAGTTTTATAGAAAATATTATAATTAGGTATCTCAACATGAATAACGATGCAATAGAATATAGAAATTAAATTAATATATTTCGGTCATACCCATTGTATCGTTGTATTACTTCCAATGTTTCATTACTGGCAATATTTAACATTTCATAAAATTGTGTGTTCGGTAGCATTGCTTGACGATGACAAAAATAATTTCCCATAAAATTAATTTTAAGCCTGTTTTGAAAGCTGAACACAATTTTTATGACTTGCACCTAAAAGTTATACCTACTTCATAACTGTGGCATTTTTCACATTTCTAACATTATGTACCTATCTATAAACGAACTTGCGTTTCAACTAAACCGACTCGTTATACAACCAATTAACGTGTAATGCGGAGACAAAGAAGACTGAATGTAAACAAAGCTTCATGCATACTGTATGCGTGCAGAATTCTGTACTCAGCGTCAAAAGGATGAGCCTGAGTGTTTAACTCTTGTGACCACATGGTACGCGTCTCCGAGACAAACTCCCGAATTCGTTTGGCCATGGCCCGCGATGTCTTTCCATCTGCTGGACTGGGCGCTCTTTAAAAACTTCAACTTGATAAAAACAATAAAATAGTTTTATATGTATCTAGTGTACAAGAAAAAAATACTGGTGAAATATCGTAAACTGTGATGTTGATAATTAAGGTGAATAAAAAACGTTGACGTCTGTAATCACCTCCAGATAAAATCAGAGTCCTATCTAAAGTTGACCACAGGTGCGTTGCTACCTCTGAGGACTAACTTGGAACCCCTTGGATAAGTATGTCTTCCATACTACACCCCTCAAACTAGAACACAGCAACACTTAACAGTGATTTTATTAGGAAAATATGTATAAATTAGTGTTGAGTCTCGTCTAGGAAGCAATCGGCCCTACAAATGGACATACATAAACCGATGTCCCGCATTGAATCCGAATCAAATAGTCACCTTACGTGTAACTAGTAGCAAAAACACCACTGCGAGGGATCTTGGCTGGTGCAAAATATGAAAAATACGAAGACACAAAGGTTCATACGTACGTAGCGTCGATTAACACCCGGATGCCAACTCCGGTAGGGTAAACTGACATAGTATGTGTGCCTTTGGCAAAATTAGGAATTCAATACAAAGCCCTTTGTTTTCGAATTCAAAGGGCGCTAATGTTTTAAAGTTTGCTAATGATGGTATCGCGCGTTCGTTGAATATAGATAGATTAAAATGAAGGTACGGCATATGACCATATGAGTTGGTGTGATGTTTTAAACGAACAAAGGGTTTTTAGATACAATCAACATGCGTCTATTCTACAAATTGACATAAAATTAATCCCACCCATTGTATATTTTTTATGAAATCAAGTAAGTTTTTTTCGTGATGTTACGTTACCTTATTTTTTATATACTTAAAATGAATAAATTCGTTGTCAACATTACATTTTATGTAAGTACTTGCATTAATTATAGAATCACTAACATAACATAACCAACCATGAAGTTTCGTCAGCCGAACGTATTTTCTTGTTCCTCATTAAAGCATTTCTTATTGTAACTACTCATTGTATAGATATATTATGTTAATGTTACAGTGCAAAATAAGTAAATAAGTACACAAAGCGTCGAACGAACGCTCCATCTATTGTGTGCCCGCAAGCTATTAGTTCACGACAAGGATTTGCCTGCCCCTGCGTGCCCTTTGTAGAGCTTGTTCAGTATATACCTATTTATTTTTTCGTCGGAATTAATGTTTATAGAAGACCCAATAAAATCTTTGGCTTTTAGGTATCGGTAAAGTTTGGAAGTAGCTAGTTTGTGGGCAGTCGGTAACGTATTTGAGAGCTTTCAATTTCATCTCACAAACTCATTTTAGTAAGTGGTTTCTGAACTAGTACTCATTGCTCAGTTAGATTATTCCCTACCTATAACGTAGTATAACGTAGGTACAGAAATGCTTCGAATTAAATTTTTCAAATGACAATGGTCTACTATTATTATTTCATACCACGGCGTGTGCAGTTCATTAGCGCTAAGGAGGTATATCGTTACTTCATTTCGACAATGTAACCATTTGAAAATCAATTTGCCCGTAATAAGCCCAGTGACATTAATGACGTACACCACTCTCGTAAGACTGACGTGTGGTTAACATAAATTATGCAAGAGTTAGTTTACCGAAAGGTAATTATTTTTTTCTTGTACACTAGATCCGTATCAAAATATATTTTGTTCTTTTTATCAAGTTCAAGTTTCTAAAGAGCGAGCAGTCCAGTTGATGGAATGTCGGTGCCGCCCAATGGACAAACGAATTCGGACGAACGGACTCTATCCATATGTCAGCAACATATTAGGAAATAAAACGCTATTAACATTCATAACCTCACAGTAAGACGTCTACCTGTATCGTGGGTGCACTGGAAAAATACACACACGAATACACAAACACCCAGACCCAGAACAGAAAACTAAATTCATCATTCAGACATCTGTCTGGCCGGGGATCGAACTCGGAACCGATTGCGTGTCAGACTGACATGTTGATCGCTCCGCCCCGCGGGTCGTCGTTCTTAGGATAGGATTTTACTTTACCCTAACTGATGTGTTCATTATAACGATAAGAATAATAAAACAACATTACAAAGTATGTCGTTTTATTATTTAAAAATAAACACTGCGAATAAAAACTTCTCCTTCGGTAAATCGGTTAAACATCATTCCTTAAGGAAAATTATCTCCAATCTTTCTGACAATAATGACGGGAGATAAACACGATGATGAAACTATCTTTCACATTGCCTATCTGTAATAAGGTACTTAGAACGTTGGAAAAGAAAATATGTGAAGAATACAAGAAGCCGGGCGTAATTTAAGCTCCGTTGCCCAGAGAATGTGTAATTTGATCCAATTTGTGTTTTTGTGTACGAAGGTACTGTCGACCGTGCGGTTATTTGTATCGTAGTGTTGCTAGTAAATCTACCGTATCGATAAAAATATACGTATATGTAACGGTAACAGGCAAAGCGTAGCTTATCTGTAGTTAGATGCTCAGGGGTTACCTTCCGTGAGAATCTAAAGACGAGCCCAAATAGTTCAGGAAATCTGAGTAAGCACCTGAGTAGATTGCAAATAACATGCTGCTGTCCCTATGGGATTTTTGCCTTAAAACTATATTTTTTAAACTTTAAAGCTTTAAACAGCTGTTAAAAAGTATAATATGGAATACAGAGACAACAGTCGATTCGCAAAATTTTATCATCTTTGAACGTATTATTTCCGACAGTGCAATTGATAGCAGGAGTCTTTTAGGATGAAATTATCGATATATCAACGGTCTATTCTTGTACAACACTAGTATCTAGTGTACAATCGAGGGGTGAGGAATGGAGAGTCAATTATACAATTACAACACTCGATTCCGTGTCGGTTTCTAAATTTCCCATTATGTTCTAGTACGATTAGGTGTGTATCTCATAATGTTTGGAGAGAAATGTTCAATTGCCTTAGTACACTATTTTTAAAAATTGAATGGAGATAAAAAATAAATGCAATTCAGTATGTTTTCCAATCACTAATTTAACTACACAATTCTGTTTAACAGTTCATCATTAAGTTTAATACAAATTATGAAGATTACTTTATTACTTTTAAGAACTCTTTTTTAACAATCCCAGAAAGATAAAATATTTTTTTTAAATACAATAAATAATAAATTTGCAATTCGAATATTCCGGGCACAGACGAGTATGAGAGTAGGCATACGGGAAAAATCATGCGGAGAAGAAATTCAATAGATAATATTTATTTATAATTGTGTTATAAAATATGTATTAAACAAAATAAAACAATTTATTGACAATGTTAAAAGATATCGTCAACTATGTCAGATGTCAGAGTTGTCAAAAATACGTAATTGCTTTTAAATGTGGCTTAGCAAATTAAACCTCATTTTCAAGTTTATTATTATTTGGATGTATAAGTTTAGTTTTCGTATGGTTTTAATTATGGTCGAATGTCGACCATTCTAACTGGTCTGCTAGTAATAAATAATAAGCAGATGAATATAACCGAAAAAAACATAATAAATGAAGTCATGATATAAAAAAATATATATATCAGGCGTATTACTACGGATTAACCTTTACTGATTATGCTGGCAACGAGCACTTTTTATTCATGTTGCGTTTAATAAACTCAAAGTCAGTAAGCTTGACGGTAATTGACCACTGCGTTAAATATTTCTTTTGTTCGAGCCGGGAAAATGGCGGGGTATCCATTCTACCATAAATATTGAAAGCGTTATATTAAAAAAGTTATTAAATTGTAATAATTCGATACTTTGTGGGATTAATAAAGTGTTTATGTAGCAGATATTAAACAATTATTTAAAATTACTTAGAGGGTAAATTTTAAAATGGAATTGATGAGCAAAGACGAATTGAAAAATATGCTCAAAGGAATTCGAGACTAATCTTGACACAAACTAAAACTGTGTAATTAGGTACCTACTCATAAATTTTATTTGTTGTTCGTAGTGAAATCATTTCGGAAAAAGACATCCTATAAACTGCATACATTTATTTACCAACTCAGCCATAAGTATATTTAATCCTAAACTTATTTGTTGTGAAACATTTATGCACGCATCTTATGTTTTGCTGATTGTCCAAAAAGTAATGACTGTTTTGAAATATTTAAGTCAAAAATATATTTCTAAACATATAGGCAATTCTTAATATAACCCAGATAAATAAAATCAATTACAAAACAATTTCCCAGTTCCGACTAAGCATTTTATTTGCAAGCAATCCGATCTACAAATCAGCCATTCAAATGGAATTAGTATTTATTATTTATGATCCACGATTTACAGAATTATGGACGGAACCATTGCATGATTATCGTGGGACGGGCCTATTTAAAATTGCAATAATAAAACTTGGTCAGTCTTATTTCTTTGCATAATGAAATCAACAGCCCACAATGGGACTACAAATCATAATATTTGGCTTATTAGATTGCATTTAAATTACAAAAAAAAAGAAAGACAATTGTCTATTGTTTATTTCTGCTTTTTCTTTATTTTTATGCAATTGAAATTGATAGTTACTTGGATACTTGGTCATTTCGTGTATGTAGAATCTGATCTAATCTGTCTACAAGTCTAACCTTTTCTTTTCTGCTAGGTATAATTTAAAAAATAATTGTGTAATTTGTATATAATAAAAATAATAAAATTATTGACACGATTTTATATCTTAATAGATTATTTATGTCTAAAGAGTAAAGAGAATATAAGAATATTAAAATCATTAAGCCCGTTCATCTATTAAGTCAGTGTGTATATTTCTCCTTTTTATTAAGATAGTGTGTTCATGGTTCCTATAAATAGTTTATTACGATAGGAAGTCGTATCATTAGGAGGAAAACGACATCAGAATGCGAAACGGAAACGTAGTGGGCGTTGAAATAAAAAAAAATCCAAATTGAACCGTTTATCATGGAGGCCATTAAATTCAAATTGCCGTGAAAGTGTACAATCTGTGCTCTCTATAACATCGTAATGTATTGCCTTTCATTTGAAAACGAAGAGCGTTTTCTCCTGCCGTTCCGCGTATGATAAAGTTACTCGGGTTCCCATTACCTTGGATATCATTAACGTGGGCTCTCGTTACTCCAGCAACACGTAGTTGGGGCACAAATAGGTAGTCGTCGTTGATTACTGTCCCACTGTTGGGCGCGGAACTCACATCGGAGTCGGTGTTTAGGTTACAGCCCACCGCGCTGGCAAAGTACGGATTCGGAAATCGTTTCCTTTTTTAATTAACAAATTTTAGGAGTGTATATTTCCTGACGGTGATAATTATTTTGTTGTACGCACATAACTAAAAAATCTGATATGTGAGGTGCATTATACATGCCTGGCAGTCGAATCTCAGAGTCTCGATTGATAGGTCGAGTTAACACCACTGGGATATTATTAGATTTTTATAGGTTAACATCGAGTCAAGAGAATTAATTGAAATTCTCCAACTGCAATTAATTAATCATTAATTAAACTTGCAGAACTGCAACCGTAATGCAAGTGAAACAATTTCTCAATTGCAAGCAAATGGAACTGCAAGTCAGCTTAAAATTTAGCATTAGGCCTTCTTTATATACAGCATGGTAATTAATTACATACATTATTTAAACAAGCAAATGTAGCGGACATTTGAAATTGATGGAAAAGGCTTGTATCTGAGACGATAAGGGGACGCTGGAACATTTATTCTCTCGATTGCTTTTGATATCTTACGCCATGTCAAACCCATGCCATAGATTCATAGCGCGCTCTGTTCAGTGAATGACGTTATCAAAATCGGAATCTCTGGTGGAGCATAACGCAGACTCATGTAGGCAACGTCGCGTTAGCGTCAACTTAACGCATTTATGCTTGCATGTGACAATATCGATGTAGGACATAACGTACGGTGCGTAAGCTCAATGCCGGACATATTAGAAAATCTATATATTAATACGTGAAGCGAAAATTTGCGGAACCATTTTTCTAATATTGCGTGCAGAGAGGGCTATGATATTAGATATGTGTAGAAGTTCATGCAGAGTAGATTATTAATTCATAATATTTATGTCTAATAAGTGTTACAAATATAATAAATTAAACAAAATAAAATAGTCATTATTTACAGCCCTGACAATATAAAATGACTGTCTATGTCAAAAAATGCTTTATTTCTTTTAAGTGCAACTAATAAGCTAAACCTCATTTTCCCTATAATGAAAGTATTTTTTATGCGCAGATTAAAAATACATATACAAGTTTATTTTTTATTTGCATGTATAAGTTTAGGTTTTTGTATGGTTTTAATTATGGTCCAATTTCGACCATTGTGACTGGTCTACTAGTAAATATAAGTACGCTTTAGCTATTTATCGCTAATAAATATCGGTAACCAACTACATATACATAAATTAGTACTGAAGATTGAGACTGAAGTCATTGCAAAACTGTATCACAATCGTACGAGTATAAATGATTCATAACACACAAATCAAGTAAGCTGTTTTTATCATAGGTTAATCGCCTTGATAATTTTTGCTAGTTTTGGTAGATTTATGGCGGTTCACTTATACATACATATCTTGTGTATTCATATAAATATATAAAAGCATATTTGCACATAAACCAATTAATAATTTGTAATGAAATTGGTCACCACATACATATATTTACTTCAACAACAATTGTATACCATATATGATTTGTCGTACCTAGTAATTTTGTATGAAACGAGACGATAAATAGGTTTCATTTTTTTAACACATTACACGTAAGAAATGACAAACATCTGTATATTTATATAATGAATGGGGTGTAATATATCTCCTTATTCTTGTGATCCGTACCTACTTCGAACACTCATACAGTTATATACAGCGTACACCCTGCAGCTATACATAAATTTAAAATCAAACCATTTCTCGCATGTCTGAAGAGTATAAATATAAGTATCTATAATCTTATACGGATACAAACTAAACAGTATCTAAAGAGGCATAATGTTTGTATTAATATATATTAATAGTTTATTATAACCTTCCGGGCGATTGTTTTAACTATGAATCCCCTTTGTCAGCTGTTTGTTTTCGTAAGAGCACCCCGTCCGCGCCATGATACGTTGCGTGTGGCGCGCGCGCAGTTAAAATGCCTTCTAAATGTATGTGTATTACAAAACATTTTACTCGCACGCACTTTCTTCCCGCAACTAATTATAGGATTGACTCTGCATGGCTCATTTTGAATGTTTATAATCAAATGCGTTCGTGTTCGTGCCGTTAAAAACGTACGCCTGTCCGGTTCTTTGATCTATGCATTCGGATGCATTATTTTGTAAACAGAATGGGTTCGTGTCTGCTAGGGTTGGCAACGTTAAAAACAGATTCACGATTAGAATAACGGGATAGATAGCACAGGTTTCGAACATAAAAGCCAATGTATACAAAGGTACAGTAGGTACTAGGTTTGTATACGTTGAATTTTATGTAACCGTATACAAACGTAGAGAGGTGCTCTACCGTTGTATCCAAAGGGAGATTTGCAGAAAAAAACAGAAGAAGATTTTGATAAATAACTAATTTAAATAAACACACTTGTCTTGATCAATCAGTCTTTAAAGATTTTCTAAATAAATATACAATAAATGTTCCCTACCAGAATGAACCTAAATACATAACTAATGTAATTCGTAAAATAATATTTATAAAAAAATCCTTAAACGTTGCATAAGGACTGTTGTATCCTTGTGGCAAAAAATAAGGGCCAATCACAAAAAGGGCGAAAGAGTTTGTAGATATCTCCCACTTATTTTAGATAAAATCAGTTGGTGTCTCCCAAAAACATTATCATTACGTCGCGTTTCTCGCGGGGCGGTAGCCAGCCCTATAGCATCCCGACACGCCAACTATTGTGCATGGAGGGAGATTTCAATCAAAAGCTATTATCAGCTCCCGCCAGGCACGTACTTGATTACGTGGTTACGGCGATGATGCGTAATCGGAGCGATTCGCTCGCGGGTGCGCGCGGTGCCACGCGCACTTCTTCCGTCTTTTGTGCGATTTCAATAGGGATGATATTCAGTTTTTGGTGACCAAAATTATCATAACAGGTACATTAGAGATTTTATTACTAGTCATAATATGTAGATATATCGTCTTAAACGCGATATGTAGTTTGTCTAAAAAGAGTGACGTATCTTTTATGGTCAAAACTTTTGTGATTGATGCGGGTGCAACCGCCGTAATATTTTTTTCGCCTTATAAGTATAGTGCGGTAAATGAGTCTCATTTACACGGGACATTTAAGCTTAGTCCTAAGTACTCAAGTAAGGCTTCAATTCTATTTGAGATTACTGTACTAATGCTGCTCCATTTGTTAGAAGTCTACTATTTTGAAGGAAAGTCAAGTTTCGATCTTTTAGAAGTTAAATTATATACGAGAGCGGTCCCTATTGTTTTACTAAAATTATGAACTGTTTTACCTCTCCTCCTCGGTCGTTCACATCGAATAGGTACGTACTTATAAATGTTTCGCCACCGTGCGGCCACATACCTCAATGTGTACCCACATAGCTACAGCTGTGGTTCAATATCAATATAAAAATTAACGTAAGCCTAGTTCTGTGTCCAATAACTTCTAAGTTGTGAATAAGTCTCTACCTACGACATATCTTTATGTAAGTCATTGAAACAAACTAGGTACCAACATTATCCATGAAATGACGCTGTATTAACAGGGTTGGGCATCCCTAATAGTTTCCTCGAAAGTAAAACAGAAAACCATAGAAAAGTATACTGTATTACGGCTTAAATCTGTCTTTAAGTAATGAAGTAGCTGCCTGTGGTTACAGGGGAATATTTTCGCTACAATTTTGCCTTTAGTTCTATGTTATAGTGCACGTTTAGTGTGAATGGTATTCACCGTTGTAGGGATGGCCATTCTTCCCAGATTAAATCGATTTTAAAAACGATTCGGAACCATAAGAATATCAAGAATCACAGATCGATGTCTAGGAATTTATCGACAAAAAATAAAAGTGGTCAACCGTCGGTGCTGCTTCTGAGCAGACCGAGGAAAGACCAAGGAAAAAGTACGAGTACTTACAAAAAGTTGCAAGTTCTTATGTAGGTACCTAATTACGATTCGATTGGGATGGATCTTCGGGTATTCGATATCGATTCAACACTAAGTAAAATAAAAATTATAAAAAAGAACTTAGTTCAAAATATCGATTCTTCAATTGATCGATTCGAAGCCGACATCCCTACTTCACTGTGCCGCGGGCTACCGGCGTGCTAATGCGTGGGCAAGCTATTACGGTTCTCCGTAAACGCATTACACGCTGTTGAGGTTATCTACACGATCGATGGCAAATTTGTTTGTAATTTATTTGCGTACAGTACGTGTCGCAGTGGGATCACATTAATGTACCGCTAGGAACATAATTGCTTGTGTACGAGTAACATGAGCTCTAGATAACTTGTCATTTCAATTGTTATCTTCCAAATCTCATTAGAAGAGAGAAAAACTAACCTCCAGGCAGTCCTCAATTATGAGAAGAGTTATGTAATAGTTATTATGTATTTTTGGAAGATTTAAGATAGGACAAGCAAACCAGCATGGTGTCCATTGAATGGTAAGTCGCTGTCAACAAGGGATTCTATCTGAACCCGATTACAGATGCGTTGGCACTGCTAAAGACTAAGCTAGTAACCTCATATGTATGTCAGCCGGCATCCACACACTTCCATGGTAAGAAATGGAAGAACTGCTTTATGCTAGAAATCCTGGATATACTTACTACCTTAAATTGCCAACCAACCGACCTACTCATCGCGAATGCAATGCACATTAGTTACTCGCACATTTTTTGTCACGACCAGATAGAGGTCCGTGAATTTATACTGTCGTTAATTATTTGCGTAAAATATGGAATTAGGGCGAGGGCGGCGTTTCGCCTTGACACGACTTGCAAATCTGCCTAAAGACGGGCAGGCTGGTAACCCAGGCCTTAGTTAAATGTCCCGTATAAATCTACGTGTAGAGAATGTCAGCTAGACATGACTCTTTTTATGGTACTAAAGTCAAACTGATATGTATTTCCACCTGGTGTTAAAACGTCATTGTCGCTCATGGACAACTGGAGTCAACTATGAGCGAAGCGGAAGAGATTTTATTTTTTTACTAGCTGATGACCGTGGTTTTACTCGCGTTAACGAAGTAAAAATGGCATACATTAATACATAAGTAAAAATGGCATGCATTAATATCTTCCTAATAGCAACTGACATTAACTTACGCGATGGCGGCCCAATAGCGTAGAGCGCGTGCTTTTTTTTTTTCTCAAAAAAATAGACTACTCAAATTACGCCATAGACCTTCAGCTATCTTTCAGTAAAAGTAGATGATTACCTCAGCCAAACTAAACTTAAAAACACTACGATCCTAACCAAAAATGAGCTAATGATATTCAAATAGCTTCCAACATAGCTAAGAAAAGTTACAGCAGAGTGGCTTTAAAATAAAAAATGAATTCACCCATTTCGTGGCTAAGTCACAGAAACATTAAACTTATAATACTCCTCGTTTTGCGTCGAGGAATAAAACACAGCAGCGCAAGCACTTCAGCTGTGAGTAATAAATAAAAGGGCGTGGCGGTCGTGCTAGTGTAACTGTAATCGAACCATAGAGATTTGTACCGTCTCTAGATAGCATTTTGATAGCATAGCGTTGCTGTAAACTAGCAAAGGTCCGAAGCCGCACTGGCGTGGTATCGATTGCCTCCGTGCCATCTGCGATGCGGAATATGAGCGCGTTTCATCTTGTCCTCCAATAATTACTGCTCAGGGCTCTGTTCTTAGGTGTTCTACAACAGCTCAGGGCTCTCTTCTTTGGGTGAAACGGGTTTCATTAACGGGATTACGATGCTAGCCAATACTTTACACACATTGACAAACTTTTTCTTTCGATGATCATAAGTGGCCATTGCCGCTCATGAACATTTGTAATCAACCTCAGATAAGATCACAGTCTACCTGAAGTCGGCAATAGATGCGTTGTTTCACCCGAGGCCTATGTTGGAACGTCTCGAAATTGTATGTCTCCCTTACCACACCCCTCAAACGAGAACAAAGCAGGGATTAACACTGCTGTTATAAGGCAGAAATAGGTGACGCGGTTGGGCCGCCGGAGTCGAACTGCAAAGGGTTCTACTACATTCACAAGTCATGAACATCTGTAACCAACTCTATATACAACTGGGGTTCCATCAGACGCCTATCACAGGAGCATTGCCACTCCTAAGGACTAACTAGGACTACTTGTAATGTACAAGGAATGCGCACATAACTACCGAAAAGTGCGTAAAAATCGTGAGTCTAGGATTCGAACTTCCTAATCCCAAATTGAGAGGCCGATTTTCAAATCACTCGTCCATTACTGCTGTTTAATGTTACATTTCATCTTGTTGTAGGTACATTATTATGATCATTAATTATGTACGCAGATGCCCGTGTTGCGTCAGGAATGAACGATGCCCCTAGATTGCAGATAGGTTTAACGGGTTACACATTACTCGCTTGTCACTTGAAAGGGTGTTTGCTAAATAAGTGTTTAACGATTAGATGCGTGCCTGTTTCAGTCTTAACCCACCGTCAGTTAAAACTGGAGAATCGTCATGGCTTATAATACCTACCTATTTTACCTACTTAGTTCTCGGGCATACTTATTGTATTTCTTTTTCGTTTGTATTTAATCCTTATTCTTCGCTTCAAACAGCGCTTGCTAATGTAGATATTCCAAAATACATTAAAAGTAACGACGCGTAATCGACACAGACATTCCAAAGATATTAAAGTTACGAGTCTCAAAATTGTACATTGAAAGATTAATTCTTTTAAAAATTATGAAAACTAAATTTATTCTCTTAAAAATTTTGAAATTAGAATTTAAACTGCTTTAAATTCGGTTTTCAATTTTTTTTTTTACAATTATGATCATTTATAAATAATATTATTACAAATAAAACTTAGTTCATTATTACTTATAGGTACTTCTTCCGCTTTTGTTTGAGAATCGTTTTTCTTTTTTTTAATCAATCTTTTATCAATTAAACTTAAAAGCGCTGTGCGATTACCAGTATTTATATTAAATAGCCTCCGACATTATCTACTAAATCAAGCAATGACTTGACACTGATTTATATGGCACTGAAGAATTATTGGTAGGTATTACTAGGTATGTATTTAATTTAAACCCACGCTCTGAATAACCGGGGAATAAACATTTTTGCGTGTGAATGAGGGCCTGTAAACGTCGGCATTGGTTCATTTTAGCTCGCTAAATTGACATCTCGCCATCGGCAGACAAGCTGCATCGTTAACGTCTATTCACACGTACCACATCCACACCACACCGACAGAATTTTGGCAAGCAGTGGTTATGTGTTAATTGCATTGCTGCAGCTTCTTGTAGCTGTATTGTGGCAACTACAAAAACGTGTCTGCGATATGTCGCTTAAAGGAGAAACTCGCTTAAATTGTAATTACCTATATGATTTTAGACCCAGTTGCATGGATCGTAGTCACGGAGAAACTGACCACGATCCGTGCAACTGGATCAAAGTATCGGTAATAAAGAAATTAAAACTGTATATCGTTAGTGACCTGTTCCTAAATGGTACCCCGTCATTTTATAAAATGGCATAAATAATGTGTAACCTACATAAATAATTGTGCTGCCATTCCCATAATATAATGGATGTCACTTTTTTATGCACCAATTTTTTCTTATTGTTATAAAAAAATTAAACATCTAAGTCTCTTCATAAGTAACTGTACCAATAATCCTATCCTACGTTATATTTATTACTTTATTACTAGAAGATACAGCGTTGTCAATGCTGTAATTGCGGTATGGTTGTGGTACGTGTGAATGGTACTTAGGCGCCGGTTACCGCTCTCAGCGCAGATGCTGTGAACGATAACAGTTCCCACTTATAAATCCACATATTTGCGCTTCGAAACTAAACGCTATCTAGCCATCGCTGGCTCGAATTAACCGTCCGTCTAGATTTATAATCACCTCGCCAGGTTAGTACTTAACAGTTCTATGGGTGTTGCGATGCGAGTAATCTTCGAGTTGCATTCTAGATTCGTTTAAAGTGTTTCATGGTAATTACTTTTTATTTAATGACGTTTTAATAGCTTTAACATACGATTTCACGTATGACAGGATATGTTTCGTTTAATTCGTCTAAGTAAATCAATGTATGCCTACGTAGCAACTGATTTTAGTTTAGACGGTTTCGTTTTTGTTTCAAAATTGAAGAAAGGCTGAAAAGACCACGTGATTTTAAATGATACCTCACCTACTTAATACTGTCTTCAAATATAATGATACTATATAGTTGCCTGTGCTATTTAAATAGATAAATATTAATACCGAATAACTTGCGTGATCCGTAGTAAAGCTAAAATCAGGGCCCCGGATTATTCAAGTCGCGTTCGCGTTTCCGTCGAGTCAATGAACTTTTGACGTTTTACCCTTGCTGTATGAGTTTTTGACTGGTCTAAAGCTATTGATTTGAGTAGCTGACCAGGGGCCAGCCGGCGGAAACGGGACCCCTCCTATCAGCGTGTCCACTCAGGTGGGGAGACGGTGTTATCCCACCGCATTTAATTTTAATGGGCTTGTATATCCAACTTTTATGACAGTATTGACCAGAGGTTTTGTGTAAATATACGTTATTTGTATGGGTACCTACCAATTTAAATATATAGGTAGAGGTTTCGCTCTAGCTTTTACTGTACGTACTGAAGATGCGAATAATTATAAATTAATAACGCATGTTAAACTAGTCCATTGCGAAGTTACTATCAGTCATATTAAGGTCTCCATAAATGGTAGGATTATTTATGGATTTACAGATAAAACTCTAAACTGCCACATCTATTTATTACATTAGAACTCCACTTTTGCTTCTATAATATTATCTATTACCTCTATTTTATATCTTAAACCAGTATGCGTACTATATAGGAAGCTCTTAATATGTTTAGATAACGAAAATAAAATATTTCTTAAAGCTAAGCTTTAATTCAGTCCTCCAGTAAGCCACATTATTTATCATTAGAAGAGGGTACACGGCCATATTGCACTAAAATAACAACATCCGTCTGTTTGCTTCATTTATTATTGAAAAGACATTATAAACCGTTAATTTAAAAGCAGGGGCTACCCCAGCGGAAACTCGCGCTAAGCCCGTCTGCTGACCACTCAGGTGTGGGGCGACCGTTATTATCCTATCCCATTTTATGGTAATGAACGTGCATATCGAATTTCTATGACAGGAGGGTATTAAAGCAACTATCACACTAACGATTTCTAAGAATATGTATTGGCCAAACGATACTAAGGCTAAACTATTCTCTTTGGTTATGTGTTTTATCGTCGTCGCGTGCTTTGTCATTTCTGTAGTAGGTATTACGGCGTTGTTTTCATAAGAATTTGCGTCTGGGCAATAATACTAATAATGCCCATATTAATTGTATCCAATTTTTCTACGAAGTATCAAATTTTTCAACATAATGTTGAATCGCGTCGGTGAAAAAATCACAGTTGCAACATCTCCTACAGACAGAAATCGCTTGTGTGATAGGTCCCTAAGCCTTGGTTCAGACGAGTCCGGTTGGAAAGATTAAATAGATTTACTGTAGGTGTATGTAATATTATGTATACATACCTATCTATGCGTTACGGAGTGTTCGTGTTTCGAAGTCGTTAAAACACAGATTCATTGTTAAGTTCGTGTGTTAACTAATGCGATGAAATATTGTGATTG
Source organism: Telegonus apastus (assembly GCA_018250635.1). Lineage (NCBI taxonomy): Eukaryota > Metazoa > Arthropoda > Insecta > Lepidoptera > Hesperiidae > Telegonus > Telegonus apastus. The sequence continues at coordinate 1,924 of DWNY01000047.1, read as the reverse complement.
TTAAACATACGTAGCTTGTAATTTATTGTTGTGTTTAAATACGACGTGTATTAAATGCATACTTCAAAAATCCTAATTGACGACGAGTCGTATGATTCAGACAATTATTTATTTGTTGCAATGAAACAAAAATAAATAAGTATTGAGAAATTAAATGCACCGTAATAGTATTGCAAGTAGAGCTTTTGTACTCTCAATCACATTAAAATTAGAAAATCTGTCACAGGCTAAAATTTAATATTTGACAAGTATGAGTAGGTATCTAAGTAGTTATCAGGAAATTTAACATTCGTTGTTTTCTATTGCAGAGTTCCCAATGCACCCAAGAGCTGCATCGCTGAAATATTCAGCTCGGATTCTATCGACGGCGGCAGTCCGGTGAAGAACGGAAGCTCCCGCCCACGTGTCGTCCGCGACACGCCCACTCGCCCCCGGGACACGCATTCCAGGCTTTTTGGACAGGTACATCCCGATTAACTTAGTCAGGCACCATTTAGCAGAGGGGTAATTAACGGCGGCAGTCCGGGGGAGAACCGCAGCAACCATCCACGCATCTTCCGTTACACGCCCAATCGCCGTCAAGAAACGCACTCCAGGGTTTTTGGACAGGTAGATTAACCAGACACCTTTCAGAAGAGACGCATTCGATGGCAGCAGTTCATTGAAGAACAGCAGGTCCCGTCCGCGACATGCCCTATCGCACCTGGATCATGTAGTCAAGCTCTATTCCGGTCTATTTAATTAGACACCATTCTGCTCAGACATGTCGATGGCAGCAGGCCGGCAAGGACGGTAATACTTTAAAAACTGTAGGTACACATTGCATGCGTGTCCTGGTGAGTATGATGTACAAAGAGTAGCCCTACAAAATATGTATATAATATATATTTTGGATTCATTTGTACTTACCGCTATGTTAATTTAGAGCAAAAATGGATTTTGCGATGATGTTTGTATCTATCGAACGACAGAATTGTATAGTTTTACTAGTCAACAGTTCGATCTAAAATTGAATCGAAACTATCATAGTCTAGTTAATTGCTAGTGATGGCACATTTGAAACTTTTCATCGTCACCAATCCATGTCCTACTGCTCCCAAAAAGAAAAAAGATGCATAAATTTGATAACATTTCTGTCTTCGATACAAACAGGAATACATACCAATTTACTATTTCCTATTCTACATTCGAGTTTACAATTCAATTGAAATAAAATAACACGAACCCAGCCATGTGTTAATTCAGTTTGATGCATAAATTTGATATCGGATATCATTAATAGATTATTTAATTGTGTTAGACAGAACTTGAATCTTATCTTGGATGCTTTGATGCCATGTAATCTGGACGAACGGAAATGCACCTGCCCTAGACGGCCTATAATTTGTGCGCATGACAGGTGTGCAAGCGTTCTAGATTAGTTAGCTTGTTGCTCCTTCAGATACCCGCTTAATTTAGTTTCTACGCGGTGTACAGAGATAAACACAGATACGACTGGGTTTGTTTATTGAGTCTGGCCGGTACCAGATAAAGTGTACAATAATAACAATAAACGATATCTAAGCTCATGGTCCCGCACTTTGTTAAGCACAATTCCTGTTGGGCGTGGTATGGTAAAACAAACGCTGGTCTACAAAATTCCCGTAGTATCGCTTTATGCAGGTCTGTTAGGTAGGTATGTTATAATTATTTAATACTAGCTGTGTTCCGCGGTTTGAAGTAGCTTCAGTAATACTTTAGTGCATACCTAGTATCTCAATGACCTAATGTTACTTTAATATTAATATAAGTATTATCAGTAAACCAATAGATTCGATTTCAAACACACAGAGAAACATACAAAAAAAAAAAAACAAAAAATAATCGAAATTACAGTTAATAGGTACCTCTTTTTAGTCCTCCAATCCTAATATATGAATGCTAC
>DWNY01000046.1:0-24155 GCA_018250635.1 Telegonus apastus | reverse complement strand
AACTCTTTGTTGTTCGCCACCGGCGGCACCACAGCGACACCTATTTCTGCTGAACACAGCAGTGTTAAACGCTACTGTGTTCTGATCTGATGGGTGTGGTAAGGGAGACATACTTATTCGAGGCTTTCCAACTTAGTCCTCAGGTGTAGCAACATATCATCAATGTGGCCGACCTTAGGTAAGAAATTGATCTTATCTGGGTTGATTACAGCCGTCCATGGGCGGCAGTGGCTTCTCAACATCAGGCGGGCTGTATGCTCGTTTGCTATTTCTGATCTGGAAAAAACTATATTTTTGAATGTCTGGCAACAATGTTAGCCAAAAATATATATTTATTTAGTATATATCCATACTTTACGTAGGTACATAATCATGATACATCATTGAGCCTGAACGTGTTTTTCAGTTATTTACAAAATAAAATAAAAATCGTAACCTCTCTTCATAAGCACCTCGTTAGTGTTTCTACGTTCTTAATCAATCTCTCGCGTACCTGCTTACATTAATTTGGTGGTGTAACTATATGAATTATTTCTTTATTATTTCTTGATATTTTCGACTCTCAACCTTCGCTCTTGAAAGTTTTTTTTTTACAGAAGTTTTATCTGTTTTATAATTTCCTATAAGCGTGACATTGTTAATGTATGTAATCAATTTTGAAAATACATGATTTTCTTTACTGATTTTTTTCTTTATCGATATTTCTTTTATATAGTAGTATCGTAGATTGTATTACTCAAAATGTGAAAAAATACAGAAAAACCTTTTTTGACATATGATTGGCACGATGATTATAGTATAATTATTATTATCGAAGTCCAAAATCTTCATAAAACACCAGAAACTTAAATCAAAGCCAACACTCAATTTCGGAAATTCCATGTGAAAGAAATAATGTAAGGAAACACTTTTCCCAACGAAACAGTGGACGTAACGATATTGACCTCTGAATTGGGCGTGCATTTCGACATGTAAATAGACATCGGGTCGTGATTCACGAGCCCGATAGCCGTCGTGCTACCGTGCTCTGGAAACGGTGTTTTGTTTGTGCAAACAATGTCGCTGGACTGCCGATATTGAATAACAGTGAAGATTTTTTTGTGTAGACGTTTTTGCAAACTGACGATACAGAATTAAGTGGTTTTCGCGTGGTCTTTCTGATCTTTCTTATTTTTTATGTGATATGTGTAAAGAAATATTTTGGAATTTAGTGAGATCTTAAATATCACTTAAAGTGATGTAGGTACTGATACATAAAATACCTGATTGGCTCCTAGAGTTACGTGTTAAGGCAACAATGTTCGAAAATCTGTTTCAGTCCCAAAATTTTCTTAGTTCTAACGCTATTGCAAAGTAATGAACATGGTGGTAAATAAATGGTTCTAATAGTCATTTCGGTATCTATTTCAATATATGTTTCCCTCGTTTTTACTCGCGCTTAAGGCAATGTTACTAACGTGGTAGATCTGGCGAATCCAGGATTTTAATTGAGATGGAACAATTTTTTTCATATTGATTAAGACTTTTTAAAATGATTCTTAAGATTTCGCATCTTTTTAAATTTAAATGTATGATCTTAGAACGTAGCAATTTCGTGGTTACCTACTGAGTGTAAAATTCATCGACATCTACTTGGATATCATTAAATACCTACATCTTGATGTTTTAATTCCGCAACACGCAGAATTACGATATTCGTTCTAATGACATTAAGTTACGTTAATGCTTCATACTTTAGGTATCGGATGTGGACATACTTGAACTACAACGGAAGTGTTTTGCGGGAAGTGGTGATATAAATATGTATTCAATATACTCGTAGAATACAAGGAATTGAGGAAAAAACCTTGTCGAAGTCGTTAGTTATAGTTATATTAGACGCAGATATAACTACGTATGAGTTAATTGAACGATGCACGTTCCTAACTCAGGCTGTAATAACTTTCCGCGTTCAATATTTGTTTGGACAATTAAATAAATTTAGGAATTCGTTATGTATCTGAGTATTAATAAAAATGTTCTTATAAATAAGAATAAATAACGGTTTCTACACAAACACCCAGATCCGGAACAGAAATTTAAATTCTGATTCAGATATCTGTTCGGCCTAGGGATCTGCCTTCGAACCCGGGATCTACTGCGTGTCAGACCGCCGCGGTAACCGCTCCGGCACGAGGATCGTCAATGTTTCTTTAGGACTGACGTGGAAATTATTATGTACCTATCATAGGCACTGGTACTGGTACCAAGATACCAGTGCCAGTGCCTGTAATCGACCATAGACCACTATGTAATAGACCAGGTCATTTGTAATGAACATTGACTAAATATTGGACACTGATAGAGTATACTCTCGTCAATAAACTCTTATAACAGATTTATATGACATGAGGGCGTGCTCTGATGATTCAATTCAATATCCAATTTACATTCTTTCAATAAAGCTTATTGAAAATTGAATTGAATTAATATGTAATTAAGGAACTGAAGACCATTTTACACTCAATAAATTATCTCCAGGAATTGTAGGTACATTAATCTTTTTGTAAAATCTTTCGTGGGCTGATATGTTTCTACAAGTTTAAAGATATAATGTCGTGTAATGTAAATGAATGAATGTCACATATCAAATTTACTTGAGTGATCACACAATGACCACTGCAACCAATTGTTATAGAAGTTGAAGTCTGATACTTTTTCTTCATCCTAGAAGTATGTTAAATGCGTTGAGTTAGTATCTAGGTACAGATACTTTTTTCGACTGCATAGTTCTATTCGTAGTTGGCTAGGTGTGATTGTTGGTTGTAATTTGTTTCCATAAGGACTTTTATATCTTGTGTACGTTTTTCTACCTCACCACGCCCTTCAATCAAGACATATTAGCGATACAGTTACCTTCTATCGTTAGAATTACTAGCGGTATATGTATGACATAGTTCTTGAACTAATCAGAACTCCGGCGTCATAAGATTTTGACTTACTTAATACCATTTAGCTGTTTCCGTATATTCACAGTAAACGCATCTACATTTGAGATTAACTTATCCACAATTTCATTAAGCATCGTTTATTCTGGGTCACGAATCCTTTATTAATTATTCTCATTTGTGGGTGGTGTCCTCAAAGTTTAAATACTCGCTAGTTAGGGCTGACATCGGCATTAAATGATACTAATGTTAAATGAATTGCCTCTAACTATTAATTCATAATATCCAATTTTTGTCTACCAAAAAGTATGATTTTAATATCTAACTTAAGTATTATTACTGCGTATGGATTTTAATTAAGAGTCTTAGATACGTACATACGTATTTTCAATATGAAGTTATCTCCTAATGTTACTATATTTTACTTCAGATTTAGTCTTAAAGCATTAGGTATATGGTTCCGCTAAGTAATCACCAGTTAATTGGAACATGTCAACGAATTTGGGGAATGTATTCAGCCCTGTGTTCACTGCACCTTGTTTTCATTATTAATGAGAGAGACGCGGAGATATCATGTATATTTCAAAAGACAGCCCACGTGATAACGAGAAGACGGTTGGATTGCGATCGTTGTATTCACAGTAACTGCTGCGTTTTGCTTTTATTATTTCCTTAGAAAAGGTTCCTTAATGTAGTAAAGACGCGATTTGATTATATCATCAATGTTCAATCATAGGGTTATTCAAAAAAGGTGCAAAAAGAGGTCACTTCAAAGCCGGCGACGCATTGGCGACTCTTCTAGTGTTGTCAATGTCCATGGGCGAAAATGACTACTTACCATCAGGTAGCATGTTTTTCTTATCATTAGGAGTTACCTTAGATATAAAATAGACATACGTTTTGTTTATGTTTCTTTTTTATGTTTTGGAAATAGAAAAGGCAAACGAGCATGCAGCCCACCTGATGGTAAGTGGTTGCAGCTGCCCATGAAAATCTGTAATTAACCACAGATTAAATCACAGTCTTACCTGAGGTCGGTCACTGCATAACGCTGATTTTATAAGGCAGAAATAGGTGTGGCGGTGATGCCGTCAGAGTCGAACCACGAAAGGTTCTACCACCTTTAAAAAACTAAAGCCACGCAATGAAATATGTTTGAATTTGTTTGCAGTCTCAAAGGTATCGGTGACGAAAGCTGTTTTTTATCATTGTGTCATATTACAAAATTGTATCCTTAACTGTGATTTTCATTTATTAGATTTGACGTCCATCACAATTTCAGCTACACGAAAAGGGTTATACACATCATACATTATTTACGACCTCAGCCCGCAATATTTATCATCAATTGCTTAAGCCGACCGTTAGCACCAGAGCAGCTGTTAGCATAACAAATTACAGGGCAAGATAATTGCTGCATGTAAGATGTACGACTAACTTCAATACATGACATTAACTGTATGTGAGGTGACAATGAAAAAGGTTTTTGGCAATTTATTATTTTGTCATTTTGTTTCCGATGCTTTGCCGTTTTAAGTATGGAACATGACACTGATGTTTTTTATAATATGAAATTTAGTGAATTGTTTAGGTAATTTAGTGAATTGTTAGGTTTGAATATTGCGTTTTACCTTTTAATTATTACAAGATAATTGAAGGAATGATTTTAATATTTCTGTCATTGTAATGCATAACAAACAATAAAATGTTCTTTATAAATCTGAGAATGCCCTAAAATGAATTATAATTTAGCATTTTAAATTGCCGCGTGGGTAAACTAGGCGCCATTCTATATGACTCTTGATAATTGAAACATTGTAATATAACATAGACACAGCACCAAAAAATGGTTATATTTACTGTCGAAGTGACGTCACATTACTATCAATAGACAAAAAATGTCTATTTCAGTTAATACTGTATTTTGAAGCAAAGACAATTGCTTTTCTATTCTTTTATTTCTGATTTGTTTTTTAAAAATGATATTAAAATATTTACTCAGCTTTTCCCTACGACCCTAAGACATTTGTAATACGTTATGACCGATTAATAACGGAATGTAACGGATAAATATTTGATATACGTAAGATAATTAACTCCCAGAAGACTTAAAGCGTAAGCGGTGTACACATAAACATACTCGAACGAAAGCTCGTACAAATAGCGTTCAACAGTATGTTAGTTCACATAAGCCTTCATACAAACAATGGTTGCCCTCGAGAGTTCAAGATCACGACCGCGGTACGGCGGTCGTTCGCGTCGCAAGTCGTAGGAATATTGAATCAGTAGCCATCAGTGATGTGCCGGATCATAAGGAATGTATCTATGTATTGATCAGCCTTATGAGGTCCTACTCCAGCACGATATATAAGCCTCACATAATGAGGTTTCTCTAATACTCACTGCTCTTGACATGCGGGTTCGTGATGGCAGTGTGTATTACACAGAAATTCCCTGCTACGCATTTGTTAAGAAACTGTATATCCGCAAGTATTATCCTTAGTTTCTAGATGTATGTAACATCACACTCATCTGAGTGTTATTTAGGAGCGACAGTTGACGCTTTGCGTTAGTATAAACTTACCATATCCGTAACTTGCTTAATTAATTATGCAGTATAAATGAGTCGAATATTTCATTTAAGAAATACAAACTTAACACTAATAAATTTGGTGAACAATTTCATCAATAAAAGTGGAGTTTAAAAGCATTTCATTACATAAACTTAATATTTCACACGCAAAATTATATTTAATGAACAAGATCTGTTTAAGATCCACAAAGAAAAATTGAGATGGATCTTTTTCCGTGAATGTTCGCGGATACGGATATCCGGCACATCACTAGCAGCACGAGCCGTCGTAGTGCAGGGGGTCTGTCAAGAAGCTGTCTTCAGTCGACTTACGGCGATAGATCAAATTAAAGGAGAAATTGTAGGCCGTGTTCCTATTGTAGGTAGCATGTCATTAGAATTATTGCGTAGGCTTTGTCTCTTTGTATTGTCTACTGTTCATGATGAGGCAAAGTCTGTTCCAGGCTAAAGTTCAAGGGAAATTCTATTTAAAAGCATAATAATTGAGTGGATGTTTATCTGTAAGAAATTTGCGAGAGTTTTATTGTTATCTAATGGACGCAGCGAACTAGGATACAGGTCATCTGAAGTTAAGTAGCCTCTTACGGTTAATGGCTAAGGTCACAAATGTTTTGAGATTGTTACCTGGAGTTATATAGATAAAAGCTGGCACCAAACGTCGAAACTGCAGTGGCGATAGAAAAAAATAATTAGGTTTTTGTACTAAAGTCACCTATTTAAAAAAAAAAAACTACATTAGGGATCTGTTTATATTTCAAAAATTACCTTTACAAAATATCACTTTTAGCGTTACAAGTAATTTATTTGTGATAATTAGAACTATCTGTCTAATTAATGGTTAGATAAAACGTTTATTTCATAGCTTATTACACACAACACAGTTAATTTATATTATACACAACACAGTTAATTTATATTGAACATTGAACATAAGCACGTCTCCTCTAGGCACAAATTAGCACGATAATATAATAATAAAGAGTAAATACGAAAATATTACAATCTCATTAAGAAAGTGCTGATTCTTAAGTGCTAATTCTTGTCTATAGTAAGCAATAATATTTCTTTATTCCTGCCATTATTCTCGATAAGATGATAACTGTACAGGTCTGCCCAAGAACGACAGTATTAAGCGATGCTGCTTCTGGTTTGAAGGGTAATGGAACATAGTTATCCGAGGCGTTCCAACTTAATTCTCGAGGATAGCAAGGTGTCTGCAGCGAACCACAAATGATACTATCTGGGGGTTTAGTACAGATGACCTTGGGCCGCAGTAGACACTTCTCATCATGTGGACTGCATGCTCGTTTGCTGCCTTCTTATTTTATGTACAAAAATATGCAGCAAAAAGTTTACACCGCTGTTTTGAATAGTAAAAATGCAAAGTTCGACATTTGGTCCTTCAAAAATCTTCACAATGGATAGATGTACCCATGTCTTCCAGATATTCATTTTGTGCTTGTATTTCTTACACTATTCGTGCAACTAAAATCCTGGTGCGGGGACAATTAAGGGGTGTAGGTACCTTGTATTTAATTTTCATTGGTTCCCATGATTAAAATGTATGCGATACCTACTTTTACTATTCAAATATTGACAGCAGAAATAACGATTGTTCAGCCAAAGCCTATTGTCAGGTACCCAAGACCTATTTGGACAAAATTGACAGCGTCTCATGTGATTGTTGGAAATGGAAAAGTCAACGACAATTCTGTCAGCGGGTAGGTTTATTGAAATCATAGTCATTTAAATAATTGACCAATCCATTAGAGAAGTTCTACTTCGACCGGTACTATGGTTTGGTATTGTTGTTTCATAAACAGCGAATATTAATGGAAATATATATTTTCTTAGAATGAGATGTTGCAAAATTAAGTTTATAAATTATGTTAATAGGAATTCCTACAAATTTAATACGCCATGTTTTGAGTTTCACAATGTGGTTAGGCGTTTTTTTAATTGATTTTGAAAATTTTGCGAGTTATACATGTACCAAGGTACTGTTTTTAGAACGTATACGTATCCGAGAGCATAGATCTCTTCTAAATTTCTATGCCATTTTGTTTGATTCTTTATTCTTATCATTAATTTATATGTGCCTGTGAGAAAACACAAATTTGCAACTTTTTAATTTTAGATCATATTTATATTTTCTTAGACCAAAAAAACGACTATCTTTTCCGAACAAAACAACCCAATACAAGTAACTATGCACTTTATTTATTTATCAAAAATATCGCATAACGTTACAATATTACTGCTACGAGTACATGCAATTTGTGAACTTGGCGCACTCCACCGCCTCAGATGTGCCAGCGTGTCCATAAAGTGGAGTAACGTGAATAAAATTCAAGTGCTGGAAAAACATATCTTAAGGAAAATGCAGCGTAAACAATATTGTATCTAAAAGAGGAATGGCATCGTTAGCGAAACGACATACGTTTATTTGGCGCGGGTACGTTCAGACGTAACAAGCGTATCTTATATATCGTTATATAACTTTATGGGGTGTTGTCGTATAAAAAGTAATACGTAACATTGATGTACGGTTCCATCTAGCGGCTAATTATATTATTTAGCTATGAACTTCATTAGACTAGATTCTAGCCTATTGAAGTTCACAGCTAAATGATATAAATAAATAAATAACACTTTCTAAAATAATAGCCCCACAGTAGGATTATTTTGGGTCGTGGATGCCATGGAAACACAAAGACGAATACACAAACACCCAGAGCCAGTATAGAATATCTTAATTGATCATTCAGATATCTGTTTGGCCGGGGATTGAACCCGGAACCCATTGCGTGTCAGACTGTTATGTCGACCGTGCCGCCACGCGGGTCGTCAATAGCTGGATATATGTAGGTCTTCTATACTGGGGGTTTTTGTCAACAGTCACCACACTTGGCATGCATTTTGGTGACGCAGTGGGAGGTGATGTTTTACAGAAAGACGCTGCGCCCCATCTTATGGATTTTGTTCCTTTGTTTCCTCTGACTTTCACGGGAGTTGAGGAACTGATGCTATTCATGACGAAAATCACACGGCACGCTGAAATCACACTGCACAATGTATGTGTGATGTATAGCAATTTTTTTTTTTAAGAATTTAATGGCCTAGGAAACTATAAAGCAAGGATCGGCTTTACTTTAGAAACGTAAAATGTGAAGCGGACATTAGCAATTATAATTTAAATTCCGAAGGTCCTCAATCTTTATACCTCATACGTAATATGTCGATAACAAATATCTATGTGATAATCTGACAGGTAAGTACTGGACATTCTCCAAAACTGGCAATGGCCTCAAGTCAGTTGCATAATACTGCTATTGAGATAGAAAGAGACATGTGGTACATTGTTTTCCTTTTTAAAAAAATTCATATGTATGCACCAATTTTTAACAAATAAGATTTGTATTTGAATTGAAGGCAGGCCTGGCATTAATGGCAAACAGGAGTCGGTAGTTCTCAAACCACGACAAGGTTCAAGGACTACTCTATACAAATAAATAAAATTGAAGTGTCTGTTTGTAATGTCAAAATAACTTTTTATTAAATGCATATGGCAGTATACACTACACCTATAACAAGAAAACCATTATAATTTTTTTGTCTGTCTGTTTCGCTGTTTCTAAACAGTTGGACCCATTTTGACGAGACTTTTACTGAAATATAGGTGAAGATCTAAGGCATAACTTAGGCTACTTCAATTTTTGAGAAAAGCATTAGAGCACACCACGCGCGTGCAGCCGCCACGAGCATTAACGTCAGTTGCTACTAGGTGAATTTGAGTCAACTATCATATTAGAGCCGTGTATTACTTATGTTTAAATATGTATACCTTTTTACTACTTCTTTAAGACAGTTGGAATCGCGGGGAACAGCTAGTATCTAACAATAATATGAGGGAGCGGGCCCAATTTATCCTGCGAAAGAAAAATACCTACTTACCTATATCTTCAGTAAAACCTGTCAAGTGAGTTGCATACAGCAAATTGAATATGCACTCTACCTCGGGGTCTATTGTAAATTTACTTTCGCAGACCCCATACGAGAAGCACAATGTTAAAAAACAAAGGCCTTTATGCGGCGTTCAATAACATAAAGTGCATTAAAAGATCTGATGTCACGGTACAGAACGTGGGTACAAAGCGCCGGTACCTCATTATAATGCACCTTCGGTATATTCGATGTCCTCAGGTTAAGGTGTCACAAAATAGTTCCGTCGAAGTTTGACACTTTGACAAATTGTATAGACATGTAAATCAGAGTTAAAGAGATAACATGTTTATTGTAAACGAATTTTTATAATAAGCATATTATCGTATTAAGTTAATAAGATTTTTTTTAAGTGATGTTGATTGAATTACTGTTCTTTCAGCAGAATTCATTAGAACAAGCGTTGCTATGTTCTAAAGTACTAATGATACAATAACTCGTGCTTTCCGAAATGTTCTTGCATTTGTTATTTGTAGATCATGTAGACACATTTAATTGTATGTAGTCTTAGGAACGGTCGAAAAATTACTCGACGATAAATTGGTGTCTGCGTGACAGGAATTCCAAGGCAAAACCCTTTGTGGTTCGACTCTGGCGTCGCCACTGCCACACATATTTCTGCCTAATAACAGCAATATTAAACTTCAGTTTGAAGGGTATAGTCAGGGAGACATATTTGTCCGAGGCTTTCCAACTTAGTCTTCAGGGGTAGCAAGGCACTTGTGGCCAATCTCAGGATGACTCGGATCTTATCTGTGGTTGATTAGATGTCTATGGGTGGCAGTGACTACTTAGCATCAGTCGGCATGCATGCTCGTTTGCTACTTCCATATTATAAAAAGGCCCAATCCGGCTAAATACGTTCTTTATTCATTGTGTGCGTGATTTTTGTTCTGTAACTAACGGGTAGCAGATAAAGAAATATTTGCACTATTCAGTTGCATAATATTGTAATCATTGTTTCGTGTCTTTATCGTGTTATTTATCTTTTAAAGGAATTTCTTAACACAGCATACCAGCTATTTGTTAACGTGTACAATGTAATTGTAACTAAGTACTGAATTTTGCAACGATCACAGTTTATACGTAAGTGAATCTCGGAATCGGTCCGGCTCATTTTACGTTTATGTAACAATACAAAGATAACGAGTTACACTTATGTTTGCGACTATCCTTGAAAGTTGTCACTTTCGAGTCGTGACTCACGGCCGACAACTGCCTTTGTGACTCTATCCACGTTTACTATGATGCTGGAAACCAACCGATAGCAAGATCCGTCACCCTTAAGCTTAAGGATTTAAGGACTAAAATTGCGGGCGCGTCTAGTAGTTCATGTGTAAATACAAACTATTTGATAGGCTTTTCTCTGTCAGTGTATCTACCCATATTCATACTTTCATCAACGTTACGTAAGGGATGTAGAAAGGTTGCTTTCCTAATCTTATTCTGTAACTAATCTTAGCTTAATGTGTTGTAGTGTGGTATCATGTATACTTCTTTCTACGCTCTTCCCCTTTTTTAGGATAAGATTTCTACCATAGTGCCGCCAGCATATTCAGTTCTAGGTGTTATCATCATCCATTGATCCATTCAGCAAATTGATATGAAGCAAGGAAGAAACAAAATTTTATTCATTGAGTATGAATAGATTCATGTTAGGTTTAAAAAACATGAAATTGACGTTCATTATCTTTTATCTATACCAGAAGGTAACTTTTTCATCCATCAGCCTTTTGGTCCACTACCAATAGTCACCACGCTAATGTGCGTGTAGCTGTCTTTAGCAGGCCTTGATTTTATTGAGGAAGACGCTGTTGCCAGTCTCCTGGATGAAGGGGCAAAACCTTATACGTATCCTATGATATCAATAGGAATATAAAGAATAGTGTTATTCAATACCGACAAGTACCCGTTACATGCCTGTTAATTGATAAACATAGCCTCCCCTTACTTTGCACGAGCCGATCTCCATTTAAGTACTGATATTATCGATAAAAAGCAATTTGGATCGTATCCTTGTCAAACGCTGTTTGTCATCTAAAACAGAAAGTTATAAAACTTTTATAATCAGCGCCTTCTTCGGGTCGCGAGGCGCGCAAAATAAGAGTTTTGCGTAAATAATTTCCATTCCAATTCTATATTTGACTCCGTAATCACATTCTGGGTTATAAGAAATCAAATTCAAGTATCGGGTGATAAGGTTCGCTTTGGCTCGTCGGGTCAGTCGAAATCTGTAAAGTACTTAATGTTTTCAATTCTGTATAATCGGTTTAGAATTTCCAGTTCCACGCCAGTAATTGGATTGGTGGAAGTTGGACGTCGAGGGTGAATTTTTCAACGGACTTAACGCGGTTTACTTACGATTCGGCGAGAAATATATTTAGTTGGTGCTCTACGATCTGTTTATTCGATGCGGATTCTGCTTTGTTATACCAAAGCGTGGTTAAAACATTTTTAGTCTTTGTGTTGATCAATGACACTTATTATGAACCATGTTCCTGTTTGAACGAATGAAGTTACTTGGCTTCGTTGGCAATTATATACATAATTACTATTTTGAACCCACTATTATAAGCTGCTATGAGGATAGATACATTTTATCCGATATAAGATCTATACATCTTTTTAAATTTTTCAATGTCATGTCATGAGCTCAAGATATGAAATAAATGTAAACAACTTTATAATCATAATAGCTTTTGAATGTCAAATTCAAGTTTTTCTCTTTTAAGTTCTATATATTTTGTATCAATAGTTAGAATATTGAACATGTATGTATGAACATTGCCATAGATAATTATTACTTACAGTTAGTTTTTGAATAGTAAAGAAATGTACAATTTAAATACCTACTACCAAAAATATACATAGAACACTACAAAAAATAATGGCACTGTAACTACACTCTCGCTATGATAATATTGGACTACGTAGATATAGAGATTATTCTCGCACCAACACCTACCTAGCGTGTAATTCACCCGACATTGATACGCATTCCAACATCCTTCCGGGTTTTTTATAAACTCGCGCTCACTTCGTAGATCTTTTAATATTGAAAGGGGGAGCAGATGTTGAAAACCTTTTACCATCTTTCACCTATACGACGTGTAGGGAACGTAATGTGTAGGGTGAACTAAAATGCTACGAGAGCCGTCTGACGCCGTCGACGATTAAATTCACGCCAGTCTTTTTGATTTATCCAGCTATTACGACTTGCTCTGTCAAATTTGTTTTCTCTAGAGTGATTGCTTGTAATGTTTGTATTACTGCTTGGAGAGGCATTGACCCTCTGTTTCAGGCTCGTTGACTTGCACAATGTTTTCTGCATTTTCTGTTGTTGTTGTTTTAATTATTCTTAAAGCGAATATTATAAGAACGTATGTTTACTTGTTTAGGTTAAGATCTTTTGGTATTTGCATATTATGTGTATGAGTCATTTAGTCTTAAATTCCATTTACAATATTTGCAAATTTATGACACTTTACTCATTGCAAAGAGGTTCTGATTACCATTATTTGGCGAACATAAATATTACATATATAGGTATAATCGTTTATTCAGTGCTCACATTTTGTTTTTGCCCCTAGTTATGGTTAAGAATTGGAGAAACCAGTACTTTGTATTAGTACTATTACAATTGAGAATTTATTCCGTCTAATTACAATTGCAAAACAGTACCAAAATGTTTTCATAATTTACTTCAAGACAATTTATTAAGGCTACCAAATGTTCACGTTAAGAACAGGAAAGGAAATACTATAAAACCTGTAGTGAGGTTTTAATGGGAAACATATGATGTTTTTGTTACTAAAGAAGTTAACGTACGAAAAATAGTAAGAAAAAACACGAGCAACAAAACGACGGTCGTGATGATATCGACGCCTGTTGTTTGTGACACTTAATTATGATGATGACGATGACGGCAACAATAGATGATGTTCGTAAGTTGATGTTCAGCATAATTATAAAAACAATAAATCGTAAGTATTTTCATCATATACATACATTGGAAATTATTAATCAATATTTTAACATCATATCAAAATCTTTTGATTGGCACTAACAGTAATTAAAAATTTAGTCGATTATTATGTTGAAAAGCAATAAAAATGAAAGACGATGTCCATTCGAATTAATTTCTCTCAGACAGATTCCGTGCAGTTCGCGTAATTGTAATTACCTTGAGCGGTCTCTTAGATTAATTTGTTTTCTGCTACATTTGTGTTTTTAATTTATTTTCTTAGTTCGTTTTCATCATTCTCGGCTAACGAACTTGTGTTCAGACCAGTGAGCTGCGCTTCGATAGTTGAATTTAAATCGCACTTTTATGTAAAGTAGCAGTCTTCAGCCTTTGTATTTCAGTGTTTATCTTCGCCTCATTAAAATTGTGGTTGCGCTGAAAGAGATAGATGGAGCGTTTTTAAATTAAGGTTGTTTTTTAAACACAAAAGATCCAGTTTTGA
Organism: Telegonus apastus; assembly: GCA_018250635.1. Lineage (NCBI taxonomy): Eukaryota > Metazoa > Arthropoda > Insecta > Lepidoptera > Hesperiidae > Telegonus > Telegonus apastus. The sequence goes on along the minus strand of DWNY01000046.1, from coordinate 10,167 downwards.
ATTTCACGCTCTATTAGATTTTGGATATAAATTATTGTTTGTTTTATAAGCAAAAGAAATGTTGATACAACACTAACAGTAGGTACAAGATTGGCAAAATCAGGCAATATTAAAGATTGGATGTAATAAATATTGTAATAAAAATCAATATTATACGTGGGTCTCCCACAAGATCTATCGCTCAAATGATCCTTCGCTGCTCTCAACCAGTCACTATCAACGGCCTTCCTTAGATCGTCCCTTCAGAGACCAGGATAGCAAGCGATACAATGCAATGATACTTTGTGTCAATTCGTCGATTTCATATTTACCGAAAACATATCTTTACCCGACTGCGTTAAAAGGAGGATACTGTTTCTCGAGCGTATGTATGTACATACGTCCATTTCTTTGGCACGCCCCACAGCGCGAACGGCTTGACAGATTTTAACATATGATGTGTCCTTAGAATCATCTCAGTTGTCATATTAACATAGGTTATATAATTTTAAATATCGTGCCTGCTAATGAAGAAAAAAGAGGGGAAGGAAAGAAATATTTTTGTATCATAATAGTATGGATATCAAATGGGTATTGTGAAAGTCAATTCATTTTAAGCAATCGGGTTTTTTTGTTTTTATGATAATTGTCCTAAGATTCTGCTATTGATTTAGAAAAATAATACAGTTTATGACCAAAACCCGTATCTTCTGTGTACCTTCGCTACAAAATTACTTTAAAATTTTAACTTCACCAAATCTGTCACATAAATTAAAATTTGTTAATTTTAAATGTTGAACTTGTACGAACTACAAAGGGATATGAAGACATAAAGCTCCACAAAGAGTTACATCTTCACACATGTAAGCGGAACCCGCATTCCACATATTTACAAGTCTGTCGGGTTACCGCCCTATTGAAATATATTGCTTCGTAATTATAGTCGATGGACATAAGTAGTTTGTATGGTTTTCTGTCTTTCATACAGGAAAGTCGGAGTTTGAATTCTTAGAACGAATTTTTCATATTCGTGTTAGAAACTGATTATTATTTTATTTAAGGAAATCTTTAGAAGAACATTGACTCGCTTTAACGGTGCATTAACTTTAGGTGCTTTAACATGCAATCCATCATGTTAATGTCTTTTTCTTACTACAACTTCAAACAAGAACTTCAACTGCTATTGTAACATAAACTTCATAGGGTTCTACTATCAATGGTTTAGAGATGTGTATGAGAGAGAAGTTTTTTTCTTTTAACATCGAGTTGATAAGTGCATAAATGAGAGGGCTTTTTAGGCCATAGTCTACCGCGCTGGCCAAGTGCGAATTGGTAGGCTTCACATATCTTCAAGAACTTTTTTAAATTTCTAATACGCATATAACTTCAAAAAGACAAAGGTGCGTGCCTGGGATTCGAATCATGGACCCTCGATTCAGAGACCGAGTTTCAACCACTATGGTATCACTGTTGATCTTGCATATCACGGGACTTAAAAGAGTAAACGTAAAATTCTGATATTCTCGAGCGATGATCCACTTGTGAACAATGAAGAATACAAGTCTGGGTAAGATCACAAGGGTAGGTGTGTGAAAGCATACAATCATATACAGTCAGCATGGTCTATTATGACCTAAACCCTTATAATTGTGAAAGAAGACTTGTGCCCAGCGATAGAACAGTAATGGGGTGATGAATTATAGCCAATGAATCGGTTCAAAGGGTCGATTGTGCAATGCTTGTACCGGTAGCACGTTTGAAATATTCACAAGTATCCCAACTTAATTAGGGTGCTACATTTGTAGGAAGGGAATTTATGAGCAGGGCGGGACATCAGCCGGCGCAGAAGTCATGGCCTGGCGTTTAGGGTGGCAAGTGTTCATGATTATGTTGGACAATCCCTGTGATATTAAATTAGCAAGATTAGTTATATCTGATACATATTTTTGCCTTAAACTTTCCTAATTCTATCACTTTGGATTTATTAGTATACACATACAGAAGACTATCTGTAATCGATCATAGATGTAGTACCTGCCTACATTTATCGAAATGCTTTCGTGTTTAATCTATATGAGGTAGAAATATTGGCCTAGGTATAACAGATCGATAAAGGGCATCCAATCCAAAAACATCCATAAACATCTTCTTTAGTTCTATTTCTTTATTCTACAACTACTTACTAACTTTTTTGCATATTGTGTTTAAATAAAAATATTATTTCTCTGTTTACAACATGGTAACCCTAGTGCCAACCCGGCTAAAGCAAGCGAGAGGTGTAATGTATGTACAGGCGAGGCAATAACCGTCCTCCCTTCTTGACCGGATTGAATTACCGGCGCCATGCCGTCTAGGGCTGACCGCACCCGCTTATCGATTTTAGGGAAACCCCGACTGTTATTACTATTATAATTACCTCTGGCCTTGGTAGTGTAACGCATACGAACAAAATTGCGTTGAGTTTATGATAACATGTCGATTAAAACTGATGGATAATACGGTGAAAGATAAATAAATACTCGCGTAATCAAAGTTGGCTTCTGAACTATTTAAAGTAGTAAAGTCTCAATTGGACTCAAACGGAATGCAAACTGTATGCACAAAATCTAAAGTTACATTAATTTTGAAGGACTTAGGGATGTCTGACTGAAAAAGTCAGTCAGACTTACGATAGACAAAGGAGCGCTCATTTTGTATTGAATCAGTTTGACATAGTTTTTGTATTATACTACAAATTTTTAGACTTATAGAGGGTGTTCGCGGTCTATTTCCCTCAATATCCACTTGGTCGAGGTCAACTCTTATACTATTTTTAGAATTATGGATTTTTAAAATTCCTTCACAATATCGTTCGTTACAGAAAATATGGAACGTTACTCCAACCCTTATATTTTGTTGAGTGTCACTGTGCTTATATTAAAGTGTAGCTAGCTAGTCTAGCTTTAGCACTATTATGAGAACTATCTTAACTTTTCATAATCTCGAGATCTCGAGATAGGTATGATGACTGAAATCAAGACAATTGAAGTTGTTTTTCGAAAACTAAAACTCCACATTGGAGGCGTTTAGAATCTCTAGAATACCGTTCATCTACTTAATGTTGGAATTTCGCACCGTACAGTCGTACTTTAGAGTATGTAACTTAACTATTATGTTCTCCTCACCTCCACACTTGAAAGTGAGCCGATACGTCAAGTGTCAATTTTCTTAAATATAATCATTCAAATATCATCGAAAGAAATAGCTTTCGCGATTATAAATACATCTTACAGCGTCTCGTGCACTAAAGTAGCAAAATGTATCTATATGTAATAATACATTAGCCTCATAGTCACTTTTAAAATTAAGCTTTTTATCTGAACATAGAGCTGTACTTGCCACGTTTAATTCAATTAAAAATAACGTTACATCTGGCTCCCCTTCCCTAAGTCTTGAAATCTTTTAGTGCGTAACTTAGCAACCCCTGACAATTCCTTGGCGACAGGTGTGTGCCAGTAATAAAGCAAGTTCACAAAAGCGGAGTTTTTCCTTGAATTATATATTTGGAGTTTGAACGAATTAGAGGGGCAACGAAACGTTTATGCTATTTGAATCATAATTGTTTTTAGGCTTTATCAGAAGTTCCACACTAGGTGTTTGTATTGTAGATCTTGTAAACCGACAAACATTTCATAATTATGTTTGATTGGCCAGAATGAAATCATTTTTAATTCAATTGCAGAATGGTGCAAAAGATGTAATAAAATAATATATAATAAGACATAATTCTTAGCGATCCATGAAGAATAACTTTGTTTAAGAAAGTGACATTGATATCGGATATTTTTGTATTAAAAAAAGAGATACAAAATTAATATAGATCCTGGAATGTGTACCTAGAATATTTGCTACTTTGGACATAACTTAGCATGGTTTGATTGATACATAAATCAAAATACGCCAATTCCTTCATCATTATCGCACGTATTGTCACGTTAACTATCAATGTTCCTGATACTGTGTTGATCCATAAAGAGTGCAGACACTTAAAGGAAATTCCTATTCCGTCAGGAGTGGGAATGCACCTGTACTCCAAATAAGACGAGTCTCATTTTAAATCCATTACAGAATTAATTGTATCTTCAATGACCACTTAGCATAAAATAGGTCGGTTTATACCAAGTGACACACCTGACACGTTAACGCAACTTGGCGATTAAAATAAAACGGTAAAAATATTTTTGCATGTGTCGCATTTTAACAATGGTCGACGCCAAATGTTTGCAGTGAGATTAGCATATTTGTGTTTCTCATGTGATTCGCTGTGTGCCGTTTGGTTAGCGAAAGCCTCGTGCTTTTTTGGTCTAGAACCAAGGACAAAATGTTTAAGACCATTTATTTATAGCTCTTGTTCTCTACTCTGTTTTCTTTTGGTCGTTCTGTCTTATAATTCTTTTTGTTCTTGTTAATGGTCTTTTGGGTAGTAATCCTGATAAAGATATAGATAGTATATGAGAATAGATAAAATATAAAAAATACTGCCACCATACATATTTACCTATTTTTTTATCCCACTCTTGCTTTACCATGGAAAAAAAACATACTTAACTTAAAATCTAAGGGTAGTTCATTGACGTCAAAATTATATGGTGGCGATTATACTACAATGTTTTTGAATACACGCATAGCAGATAGATTTTGAAAAAACGTCATACGTCAAACCCTGTAGAGGTTGAAATGATTATACCCAAAGATGCATGTTGACTTTTTTGCTAACAAGTTGATAGTGCTATCAGTTTTCATTCATTTTTATAGGTATATAGAATTTATTCATTTTTATAGGATTTTTATAGACGCGGATTTATCTATCCTCTCGTATATCTATGCAGTCATAAAGGATAGGATACAGATCCGTATAATCCTTCTGTGAAACGTGTTTATAGTGACAACGGTGGAAATATGGGTCTTTGTGGAACATACACAATTGCAACAGGATGTGCTCAAACAAAACAGTTTCACAGCTCGTATTGGTTTAGCTTTAGTGTTTGAATGTAGCTTGTTTGTATTAATAATCATAATAATGATTCATTTAATCAACTAACGTGACTTATTTTGTCAAATATTAACTTAAAATTAACTGTGAACTTATATTAACGTGATTTACACAGGGAAGGGCTTTGTTGGATTTTTAAGGTGAAATCAGCAAAGTGGAATATAGCCCTATGATATCATTGAAATATTGTGTACTATATAGTACATAGTATCTCTATGTGTAATATATATTTCTTTCCGTTTCAGTTATATGTGTACAGGATCGAACATCAAATCATCTTCGGATGGTATCGTTAAAAATTCACGCGGGTCATTTAATCTCAAGATAGTTTTATGCATTAAATCAAATTCTTAATAATGATACATGTTTATATTGCTATTAGGTACTAGGAAGAAATTAAGAACTTAAAGTTCCTTATCTAAGATGCCCACCTTTATGAGTCTTGCTTATCATTTGGAAAACGGGTGAATAAGGACTGTAACACAGGGTAGTTTGACTCATTCTTAAGCGCGAACGCTCGAGGACTCATTTTTAAGCTTGAACACTTTACCACTCGAGTACTAAAAGGCAGAGGTCAACGAATACGGGGGTAGAGCAGACGGACTGGTATTTATGTCTTCAAAGTCAATTTTGACCTCTCATCCTAAATATATGGATTTCAGTCTGGCGCAAACGTCTGACGTCTGACGAAAGAATGAAGAATACGAATAAATTTAAAGACCTAAGGGGTTTTATGGAGTAGTATAATGTCTATTAGCCTAAGTTAAAATTTCATTTTAAGTGGATATTTGTATGATTACGTAGCTAATTTCCAGTCGGACAAAGAGTTTCCGACAGTATAAAAAGTGATTGAATACGTATTTCTTTATAGTAATAACGTATTTATATACCAACTAGTCTTTTAAATCTATTTTTGATTGATTACTATTTAACACTTACCGTCAGATAGAATTTAGATGTTTTTGTAGAAAAAAAAACATATAATAGTCACGATACAGAAATACAGGGAATCCTAGTGTGGGGTCCCTGATAATCACGTAGCAAGTTCAATAAAAATACGGTATGTTCCCGTTCATTTTCTCCGCCACATAGCGGGTTCTGGGAAGTGGCTGGTTGGCGACGTCGCGGTCGCTTCCCAAAATGGCGCGACCGCGTCCAGTCTGCCCGGTAGGTCGCGGTCACGGTTGGAGTAGGGATGGGACGAATCGATGCGAATCGGATTTTCTGTTGATATCGATTTATATGTGATTGACATGAGCTTGGTCTTTTGAATCGGGCATATTAGGATTGATTATTTTTGTAATGTTAGGTAGTTATGTAATGTGTAATATTAATAAAATTATTTTTTAGGGGATTACATTATATGAATATTCTTTCTATGAATGACAAGCCAAAGATGCAAATAAATTTAAACCAGATTGGTGTTTTTTATTATGTAGAAGTAGCAAACGTGCGTGCAGTTTAACTGATAATGAGTGGCCACTGCCGCTCATGGATATCTGTGATCTATCCAAGATGGAATTAAAGTCTTACCTGAAGTTGGCCACAAGTGCATTGCTACCCCTCAGGGGTAAGTTGGATAAGTACCTATGTTTCTTTTAAACATCCTTCGAATTCTAAAGAGAAAACAGCAGCGTTTAAAACTGTTATGAAACAGATGTGGCAGTGATTCCACTCTAAGGGGTAAGATAAAATCTAAGGTAAAATAGTAAGATAGGAACAAAGTAGTGCAATAGATCATTTAAAGTCCAAATTAATAAAAACTTGTAATAATCGCTCTCAATCCTTAAATCGTTATAATATAATTATCCTATACATATGCATGTATTGATGTCGAAGTATTGAAACATCGAGTACTATTCACATCACTACAGAGCGCGTGCTATTCCATGTCAGTGTTTCCAGTTAGAAGGAACACGCGTAGTGGAAAATCTGGTTTAGGACCTGAAGGTTCTTGTATAAGGAACAAACTCAAATTGATTGCAAAAGATAAGTGGGAAAAATAAAAATATACGGACCTACAATTTACCTCTCTATTTTCCGACTTCCCAAAGAAAAGAGGTTATCTATTGGTCGTGTATTCTTTTTATTAATGTCCAACTGTATTTTTATGAATTGGAATTAGTGTGATTACGAAGGGCTTTGCTGGTCCTACTCAGTAGTTAGTAACTCAAATTAACAACAACATTATTGAAGTATTTAGATAGTTGCGAACAATTCGCCAAGTTACTTGTCGAACAATGAGGAGTATACAAAACACGCATGAATTTAGATTAGCGGTCATTCATTCAACTCCAAACTCTCTACACTAAGAAGTACAATGAATTTTATTCGACTTATGTAGATGCTTTGGAAAAAAATAGGAATCTATAAATATCGGAATTGTATCATACCATACTGATCCGCAAAGGACTCCGTCCGTCCCGGCGAGGCAGATTTCTGATCAATAAAATTAAATCTCTGTTTTGGGTCTGTGTACTCATGATTCTATGTGGCACCTACATGGTATCCGAGTGTGAAGATATCATGTAGAAAGCGTTGAAAGTCAATTTTCTGTCTGGCGCTTGCAAAATAATACCATAAGGCAAATGGAATTACGTTTCGAGTATTTGATCTATTGTCTTTGCGGCAGACGGACGTTTATGACAGCCTTGTAATTAAGTTTGCAAGGATTTCACTGAATGCCGTTCCGTTGGATTCAATTTGAAATAGTTCTCAGTGAATACTTACACTTACAGTTCAAGTTTCTCAACAGTTGTTATGATTAGCTATCTGTGGTCAAAAATAAATGTCTATGTCTACGGGTAGTTATTATTTACCATTAGCCTTCCCGCGGTTTCTCCCGCGTTAAAGAAGTAATAAAAAGGGCATACATATTTAAACATAGGTAATATACGGCTCTGATATGATACCTGACATTAATGCACCTGATACCAACTGATACTAACACCCGCGGAGGCGACCGTAAGCGCGTGAAGCGCGTTTTAATGCTATTTTCCAAAACAAAATTAGCCAAATTGCGTCTTAGACCTTCAACTATCTTCCAGTGAAAGTCCCGTCAAATCGGTCCAGTCGTTTAGAAGATTACCCCAGCGAAAAAGACAGACATTTTTAATGGTGTTTTTGTTATAAGTATCGTGTATCTAAGCATTTAGTAAAAGGTTGTTAATTGGACATTACAAACAGACACACAATTTCTTTGTAATCGTCTAGTTATTAATTAAAATAGACATAATTCTCCTGTTAATGTAGGTAATCATAAAATTACATTAACTACTGTCTCACGACAGGCCACATTGTTCTACAGATTATCTGAAAAACTGTTAATGATAACGATGTGTCTTGCATTGTTAGCAACTTAATGCTAGTATCGTTAACTTCTAAGACTAGTTTTTTGATTAGGTTGTACGTAGTATTCATAATATATTTTACTACCTTTCAGTTATCTCGCTTTGTTAATACGTTACCATCAGGTACATAGTTAAAAAAAATATAACTGAACTTTATAACAGAATTTAGCTGAAAGTTTGTATATATAAATTTTGCATTGGGATGTGGTTTAAAATGCATGATACACTTATCTATAGTGCAGTGCTAAAAGGCGAACATTCTAAATTCAATAATCCCCAAGATTTTAGGCCAATTATTTTGTGAAAATGAACAACGTATAAATAAATAAAGGAATAAAGAAAGAAATAGCAATTGTTATCCGATATCAATTTTTATTTTATTACATTTATTTATTTCAAATCCGACCAGTTAAAGATATATGTACATTTTTTAAGTAGTTATGGTAGGTCCTCTTTTTTTACTATCGCGTTAAAATTTCATCATTACTTCATCTATGTCATTTTATTATCTGTTGTTTGAAGCCTGTGTTCGACATTAAAAAACAAACAACACCAAAAACATAAGTTTTCATAAAAATATTCTCTTGTCATTCAAATGTTCTGTTTTTCAAGATCAGAAAAATTCAAATCATTCATGAATTATTGTGTAACAAAACGCTAGAGATAATAAATCGAAGCCTTGGTACTTGATGAATAGTATGAAAACACAAAGCAGTGAATAGTTAAATAAATAACAATACTATACCGATAACAGATAAGAACAACAATACAGCCAGTAGCCGTAAATAGTTAGGAACAGCTGTCCAGCATTAGAACAATGGGTAACGAAAATGGGCTCCGTAGGTCTAAGTAGGCAGGTGTTCACTATTAGGCATTTAGACATTATCGGATATTGGTATTAACGTACTCAATATATTATTCGGTACAACACTATTCCAACCGGAATAGTGTACATTATAAAAAAGTATATAACTTCATTACAGTACATTTTTATAATGTACTAAGGTGCCTTTATAAATGTTTGATCGATGTTGCGTCTAATATGAATCGTGGAAATGTTGAAGATTTCGCAATTGATGTAAAATCCACACTAATTATAGTGTCTTCTTGATAGGGGATTATAGTTATTCTAGGATCTGACAGATGGCGCTGTAGTAGGGTTATTCTACAAGGATATTCTATAAGTGGAAGACTACTATGGAACTACTATTTATTAAGATGTAGCTTATGAAGAGTTATTAATAAATTATAATTTATATTTCCGTAACCTCATCCAAATCATTAAACCATATCTTAAACGTATATTACAGAATAGATGTATTCCGTAAACAAACCTAAATTATAAATGAAAAAACTGGTATAAAATTAGTATTTTAAAACATTTAGTATTTCAAGTCGCTTAACCTTAATAAGAATACGACGCAAGTAATCAATTTAAGCTTTAAACATTAACGAAAATTATCTGTAAAATTAAACTTTAAAATAGTGGTGTAAGTCCACCTGGCACCTGCCCATAACAAAGTTCATTCATTCATGAAGGAACACGGGTTGCCATCACCGTTATGCGATGCAAACGAGATTGTAATCGACGAAACCTGATTCTGAGCGGAGCAACTTTTCAAATAAAATTTCGCACCCCTATTTGTTTGTCTGTTACCGTGACGTATACGAAACAAATAATTCAAATCGAGCGTGCGTTGTTTCGGAACAGGTTAGGGCAACAATACATTGCGGTATAATTTAAGCAGTGTGTGGTCAGTCTTAATGTTGAGATTATCGTATTCTCTTTGATGAATTGCATTAGGC
>DWNY01000045.1:0-24216 GCA_018250635.1 Telegonus apastus | reverse complement strand
GCTTTAGGTCATAAAGCACCAGAAACGGAAACAAAGGGGAGGAAGGGACGAAATATTTTTGTATCATAACAATATGGGTATTAAAGTCAATTCATTTCAAGCAATCGGGTTTTTTGTTTTTTTTTTTGTTAAGATAATTTCTAACGGTAGTCGTAACACAACCCTATCCCCGTGTCCAGAGCGCGGCGAGTGAGTCACGCTGTTTCTAGAACATCATAACAGAACCGACGTCACCTTCCCACAGATTCGGTGCAGGGGTGCTGTAATCATTTATTTTAATTTTAATTTAAAATACACACTCTGCTACTAAAATGTTACTGTTTATGTGTTTGAGGCGGGCAAGGAAATTATTGAGCTGATCTGCTAATTAAATAACTTTACGAAAATTTTATGAGAAACATTTACATGCTTTCCGGAGACCTTAGGGCAGTTTCTAATTCATTTTACAACCTGTTTCAAAACTACAAATAACTGGAACAGCCTTATGTAGTCATGCTCTTATCTTCCTCTCAGTTGATGAATAGCTCAAAAACGGGGCATTGGTGTGTTGCAGCCAAATTAATTAAGAAACAACTAGTTAACTATGCCATCGTAGACATCCATCTTAAATCTTGAAGAGACATTCAATTATACTCGTTAGTTACCTTATTTTTATTCTTTGGACGTGAATTCGATAATTATGCGTAAAATATCTGCCATATAGATTTCAATGACCACTAAGTACTAACTGTTTCAATGACCACTACGTAAGCTGTCCCCCTACTAATAATCTGCATTAGAACCGCCTGATGATTCCTTCCCCAGTGGTGGCCAGATACCTGTACCCAGCGATGGCACATAAAAAGGGCTACAGCCGCACATTACATAGGAAGAATTTTACGATTCACTTAAAGAAATCGTGCATAAACTTCAGGACGTACATTCAACATCAAAAGCTAAGCCATCGCGAGTCACGTTCACACGAATTCAGTGCACTGCTGTTAATGTGTTTAATTATAATTACTATTATGCAACGTGTACATAATTGGTTTAACGAATGTAGTGACCTACATACGACCCCAAGGACTTAATTGTCGTAACGGTGTAACTATGGGATAAAATGTTTGAACTATTGGTCAGTGAATGTTTATACAGGACCAGCGTGATCTATGTATATATTGGACGTCAACGCATTATTGTTGAACTGTTCGACACAGGTCATATTGTTGAGCATGGGTCTTATTGTTGAAATGTTGGGCACAGGTCTTATTGTTGAACTGTTGGGTACAGGACTTATTGTTGAACTGTTGGGCAAGAGTCTTATTGTTGAACTGTTGGGTACAGGACTTATTGTTGAACTGTTGGGCAAGAGTCTTATTGTTGAAATGTTAGGCATAGGTCTTATTGTTGAACTGTTGGGCACAGGTCTTATTGTTGAACTGTTGGGCAAGGTTCTTATTGTTGAACTGTCAAGCATGAGTCGCTTATAATAGGTTTAGGTCATATCGACCAGCCCGCTGGCCGAGAGATGTTCATCGCGCCTGGCATGCGTATTGATGACGGCAGTAGGTATTGATGTTACACAGGAAGACGCTGCCCGTAACCTGCAGTTTTTCCCTTGATCGCCTCCTACGAAGCTTTTACTAATCCATGAGAAGACAGAGAGCACTGCTATTTAAGACCGACAACAGACGAAAAAAAACTATCTCATGACAATAAACCCAAATATTCTTAATAAGTATTGCCTTTCGCCAGCCCTGACAGCGACCCAAACTGAGGACTCGATACAAGTTCACGATAAAGTTATTCGCTGATTCACCCCAACACTTTCCTCGTGGCATCGCGCGGGACCCGTCCGGCCAGTTCCAGATTCCCGACTGACACTGACTACACGCTGAAGTATGCTGACAATGTTAATCAACATTACTTATTTTTTCTTATGTTATAATATAACGAAGGTCCATGGTGATAAATAGCCAAACAATGGATTTGCTGTATCAAAATAAGTACCAAAATTAGGTACGTACTTGTTAATTTATCGATGACTAAATAAAAAATATTCAATTACAACTATACTAGCAGACATCACAACAGGGTCGTTTCATGGATTATGCACATATTTATGGTCCATTTCACTACTCTTTCCGTCATACTCGGCTGGCACCCCGAATGCCATTCTCAACTTTAACTTCACTTAACATTTAATTAACATTTAATAACATTTAATTAGGTTATCTATCATTACCAAGTGTTAACTGAACCCTGACCAAATAGTTTACCTATACTAAAAACTCTAAAAAGAACCACAGACGAGAACAATAATGCTTGAGTAATAAGCGCACAAGCAAATAGATACACAAACAAGGCGTTTTATAATACGTAAAATAAAATGAAATAGTAAACTACCTATATTCTATTACGGGCTACATTTCCGATACTATCAAAACAAGCTTAAATACGTTTTTAAACGTTTCTCAGAGTGCATTAATGAATCAGTGTTACACGGTCAAGATAGGTGGGTTTCATTTACACTTAGATAAGATATAACACGTATTTAATTGTGTATTGAACTATATATCGCTATAACTGGCGTACACCGACCGTTTAAATATAATTGATGCCGATTACTGCGTGGATTTATAAAGTACGTTCTAGGTATACGTTCTGCTCTTGCCTCGTTGGCGCGATGCGTTTCATCTATACAAATAAATGAATTTGAAGTGTCTGTTTGTAATATCAAAATAACAACTTCTTACTTAATGCATATAAACGTATACACGGTATCTATATCAAAAATACAATTTAAAAAAAATGTGTCTGTCTGTTTGGCTGAAGTAATCTTCTATAAAGCTGGATCGATTTTGACGGGACTTTCGCTAAATGATAGCTGAAGGTCTAAGGCGTAACTTAGGCTTCTTTAATATAAAGGGTGAAAAAAAATGGTGAAACCGCGGGGATCAGCTTGTTTCTTAATATCGTTTAGCAGCTTGCAGAACATTCTGATACGTAGTTTGTGAAGGACAAGAAAAGTTGCTGCTGTTATCTTCTTTAACATGTAGCAAAAATGACATCTGAAACGTTCCAACTTAGTCTTCAAGGGTAGCAACGCTTCCCTGTCCGACTTCGAGCAGGATCTTATCTGGAGTTGATTACAAGTGCCATCTGCCGGATGGTGGCCTCATATGTAAGTTGAACATCATCCACACCAATCCACCGAAACGCGAGAACTATATTGTTCATGTAAGAAATCTCTGTGATAGTTGTACGTTTGATGGAACTATATTGATAACCATTGCAATTGCCGGTTTTACCATACTATGTCATAGAGACCATACAATACCATAGGACCATCCTATCTTACCTAAAAAAAAATATCCACAAGAGCTAGGTATAACCGATCTCTTCTAAATCACAAACAAACTAACTGTACCAAAACGTTACAAAATAAACCGACATCAATATCTCTAAAACCTTGACAATATGTGGCAGTCTCGAAATTCCCAGACTCGGCGGAGTCGAGAGCAACAATAATTGTCCGCGAATAATGTCGGGAGGACTATAAATCGCATCCCGAAACTGCATTGCGTATACCGCATTACGCATTGCAGGGGCCCGCTAACTGTGGAGGCGATTCGATGGCGTCTGCGAAGAAAAAACACTGCGGCGCTGGTGTTCCCAGACGGGAAAATGTGCGACAGTAAGGGTCTGTTCACATGACGTGTCTTCTACGCGCGGACGGAGTGCGATCTGTACCGAAAAACAGTCGCAACTTAGATATATTGAATTGCATAGCCAATAAAGTTTTACTATTTTTACTCGTGGATGAATTAGAACAGGTGCTCAAAAGCTTCATATCCTAAATCCTAACTTTTGGGATTTTGTTACAAAAATTTCGACCAAAACATGTTTGGATATTGATGCAAACAAATGTGCGTACACGTATTTTAGAGTAGTATTTGACTGTTTTACTTAACGTTGTGTTATTAAAACATTACTTTTGTCTGTCCTTAGAGAGGTAAAACCTACTTCATTCTTATATAAAAATGCTATCTATGTTATTATCACCAACAGTTTTAAACTTGAACAGAGGTTACGCACTTATGATAATCGCGCGTAGACAAGTCCTGGTGTGAAATGGCCTTTACGGCATAAAATGAACAACGGTTCGCTGCCAAATGCTGAACTTTCTTTTATGTGCAAAAAAATTCGGATGAAATATGTACTGTACTAAGATCAGCAGTATCTAAATCGAAAAAATAAAATGAGAGATTTGTTCGTGTTTTCCTTGTTTTAACCGACTTCCTGGTTATCTAAAGAAAGTCAACTTATGGCACGTGACTATTATTAAAGTAGGTGCGTTTAGGTACGTCAATTGGGAAATACATATAATAACTACCATTTTTACACTCATAGCCATACCTCTTAAGATTATTGAGAGATTAGTCCTATAGACGTACAAAATACAAAATCACTCATACTCCGAACATAAATCTAAATTGATCATGTAGATGTGTGCCTTTCCGGGGATCGAACCCTTTACCTTCAGCGTGTCAGACTGATGAGGCGACCCCTTCACCACACGAATTAGTATTTAACTAGGTATTTATTAAAAGTTGCTGCGACATAAAAACATAATTTCATTAACCTTACAGGAATTTTACTTGGCCAGCGCGGTGGACTATGGCCTACAAGACCTCTCACTCAGAGAGGAGCCCCGTGCCCGGCAAGGGGACAATAATGGGTTGACGCAAGTACAGGACTTTTTGCAACAAGAAGTGTGTGTTATACTAAGATGCTATTTTAAAACAAGAAGAAGGTACCTAACTACTAACTACAACCCGTTGATTGCTCGGCAAATGTCTCGTATTCACTGTTTCGTTTTATTTGGATTTAATATCTTGAGCATTCTCCAAGACTGCTTCATCACTTAATTTGGATAGATTTCAAATTGCTTGCGCCAAAAAGTTGAGCGTACAATAAGGCATCTACAAATCAAAATCCATTATTTATTCTTGACAAACAATTGGTGTCAATAAATATTATAATAATAAAAGATGAAGGTAGTGGGAACTCTTTACGGTTCAACACCAGAGACACCACCGCCACACATTTTAGTCTAATAATATCGGTGCTGAGTGCTGCTGCATTCTGGTTTGAACGGTATGGCACAGGAGACATAGTTTTACGAGGCGTTCCAACTTAATCAGTCCTCAGGGATAGCAACGCATTTGTAGCCATCTTCAGGTAATCCAATCTGAGCTTGAATACAGATGTCCATAAGCGGCTGTTGCCACTCAGTCGACTGTATGCTCGTTTGCTACTTCCATATTATAAAAAATTGTACCAATCATACGAATACAACCAACCAGTGTTCATAAAGAATTTATCAGTTGTGTGTTTATAGATAAGTGATACATATGTGTGCATTTCAAATCAGCGATAGCTCACCGCCCGATGATGTCATCGTGGGGCAACACTAACGAGACGGTCACGGCGGTGTTGCCATCGATATTTACATACCAATAAAACCTTACGACCAATGGTATAATGGTGATATCAGCCGCAACATTGTAACAAAAACTCCCTTGTGTCGCGGTACAATGGATCGTTTTTTATTATATTAGACGATTTATTTTAATAAATACCTTTAGAAGATTGACACGTGTTGAAGAACGCGTTAACCTTCACTATTTGCTTTGTTTCCATAGCTATTTTTAGAACATCTTTAATTATGATCGAGAGAAAGTTGTATCATATTGTAGGTAAATTTAATTATTTTTATTTGCATAAATTTCACATTCATATTTTTTCTCTTATTACCTTAAAAAAGTTCATGCTAGTTAAAATTGATTCAGGTGGTATAGCGAAATGAGCGCGAACAACAAATTTGCATTACAATCGCCCATCATAATTCTCCAGTCACCCCGTTCGACAACAATCAGTCCAACAAAGCGATGAAAAATAAAAACAAATCATTATTATCGCGATAACCTGCTAAGCTCTTCGAGCGGAACGTAGCAGGACAGACGTCCGCGTGGCATGACTCATCGCGAGGGAATGACACCGACGCGCGAACGACTTTTTTTTTCTTAAATTTTTCACAGCGAAGACCGCAAGGCCGTTATGCCAAGTCGTCCAATTTGACGTAACGTTGCAAAGGTGGCGGCGTGGTATGTAATTGCTGTAACCTTACAGGTTATGAAAACAATCTTTTGTTTACCAGTATCCGAGTTTCCAATGTTAGTACGTTTCGCGGTGCACGGATAATTAATTTAATGATCGTTGGCAGGGTCGATGTTGCATTAAGTTGCTAGAACTGTGATGAATTTGGTTTGCGTGTCTAAGGCATTTTTGTGAAACCAACGAATCGAAGAACATTCACAAAGATAATTATGACGATTCATAAACAGTCCTAAAGCCATTGTATTAGTACCACATTGGAAACCATATGACATTGGAAAACAGAACAGAAATCGAAATTAATCATTTATATATCTGTCTGGCCGGGAATCGAACCCAGTACTTTCTGCGTGTCGTCAAATAGTAATCTATAGTCGGCATAGATCATTCAACACCAAGAAAACGTAAAGCTACATTGCTCGATTATTTAATTGATAGTTCAGTAAGCCATCACCAACCTTTTCATCGAATGATACACAGTTCTACAATCAAAACTTGACCTAAATTATCAAGAAATTGATTTATAAGCCATATCGGCACTTGCTGGTAATTACCGAGATACCAACAGCATTCTTGGAAGTCAGTTTTCCAATACTTGAAAGTAATATCTTGTACTAGCTACTGAATGCTATAATCGCATTGAAATTTATTGACTGGGGTGTGGAGTTATGACATTATACAACAAGATTTGCCTTAGAAGTATTTTGCAAACCACCGACAAATTACAATAAAATGTAGCTTTTTTGTAGAGGGCGAAACCTTCGAAAGGTACCCGTCGCCGTGGGAGCAACGCTGGGTAATGTGGGATTCTTACTTATCAAAACCCTTGGCGCGTTGCCCCATCGGGATCCACCCAGATGAGCAACTAAGCTCATCTCACCATCTGGTGTTTACAACGGCATGCAACAACCCATGGCGTCGTCCTTTCCGGGGTCGCTGGCCGAGCGGTTTGTACTTTTGGCCTCCCACTCTTGCCGCCCGCAACCCCGGATCTTACGACAGACAGGGGATACCGTAGCTCTGTTCTTGTCCCGGAATTACAGGGAAAAATAAATAGGCACCTACTTGTTTATAAATTCGATTCATAAAACCTTAATAAAAAACTTATGTAGGTAGTCATCCGCACGTCACATACGATACATAAATGACTGACATGTGCGAAATGTGAAACTACGTGAATAGGAAAGATAAGTCTCATATAAAAGTTGCAAACGAGCATGCAGTCTACTGTAACTGTAATTAACTTCAACTCGAAAACAATTTTTACAACTTATACCTGATGTTCCCCTGGCGACTAACTTTAAACACTAATAAGTACGGGGATAAGTTTAGTTCTTCAAATCACACCCGTGCAGCCAGAACACAGCTGTTAACACTGCAGTTATTAGGCTGAAATAGACGTAGCGGTGGTGCCGCCCGAATAACAACTCTGCCACCTTCAAACGTTGGTAACAAAGATTGCTAAGCAACCGAATGACATAGATTTCGTTCGAAATTAGTACCAGATATGTGCCCATTTCTCACTAAACGAATGCATTCAGCGTACCTACTCCGTATTGCATAATATAAAGAGCTTTTGACGCGATCGACACGGGCGTTCGTATTTTATAAGGCACGTAAGAGTTGCGACAGGTCGCGAGTAGGTACATAACGACATTCTCTGCCACGCGCCACGGATCAAGTATGGCTGGAATAGCATTAATTGGACGGGACATGGCGCTATGAGCGTCAGCTATCAATCGCGGTTGACAATATTTGATATTAGGATATGAACAGCTAGGTAAGCCATTTATGCGCGATATCTTACGCGCAGTATAGTTAATACGATTTAACCCATATGTAGTTTTACAGGACATAACCATTTTTTAAATTTATTTATTTATTTGCTGACCGTGCGCTACTACAAATACAAAAACGTCTCCAAGCAGATTTTACTATAATTAAATGGAGGCACAAATTTTCGTGAGGCGAATTCTATATTTTTTTATGTATTCCGAAGAAGCTTTTCTACATGACTAAAGTATACACGTACATACTATATTATTTCCGTTTCCTATAAAGATCGGCTGATAAATTGATCCGCAGTAAGAGTTTGAAGACGGACAAAAACAGATGCGTTCCGATAGTCAATCAAGCCATCCGGTTTCCGATACCGCAATAAGATAAGGAGGATGTAAAGCGCCTTACGCACAATTCGTCTCATCCTGCTATCGATCTAATACTTGCGGAATAACCGTTTGAAAACTTTAAAATGTAAGGATCCGGCTTCAATCCTGAGTCAAGCAGACTATGATAAATTGATTTATGTTACATACCTTGGCGATTTAATAGATAATATACTAATGTTTGTATTATTTTGTGAGTCCTCTGCAGCTGACGTATACGCTCGCCTTCTATACAAATAAATAAAATTGAAGTGTCTGTTTCGAATGCCAGAATAACATTTTACCAAATGCATATGAAAGTATACACGGTACCCATAACAATAATACAATTATAAAATTTTTGTCTGTCCGTACTTCTGTTAGGCTGATGTAATCTTCTAAACGGCTTGATTCTATCGGGACTTTCACTGGAACATAGCTGAAGGTCTAAGACGTAACTTAGGATACTTTAATTTTTGAAAAAAAGCATTAACGTGCACTCCACGCGCGTGGAGCGCACGTTAATGCGCATACGACCGCCATCGCGGGCGCTAATGTCAATTGTTATTAGGCACATATTCATGTATGCTTTTTTACTTATTTAACGCGATGAAAATAGCAGGGAACAGCTAGTACATACATGAAAGGCGACCGTCTTCGTCATCATGTGCAACAATACTACAGTAATCAATTTCAGATAGATCCCTTTTCTGTATGGAATTAAAAACCTACAACAACAACCTACAACCTACCATCAGATCGCCTGCATGTTTGTTTGCTACAAATTTTATATACAAAAAATCCGCGTTCCTATTACTTCAGATATTTCCTTCATTTTCTATGGAAACGTATAAAAATGTGACGTAGGCGTTGGACGTTGATATTCGGTGTCTCGACCTAGTATCGTTTATTTATAAGCCACTAAAGACACACGACATTATTTTAAATTGCGGAAAAATCACGGAAGCAACGCTTTACTGCCTACTTGTACGTTTTGATGTGTTTTCAAATTTAACATTATTAATGTTACTAGAAATATCTTCCGGCAACTAGTAGGTAGGTACATTCGTTTCTCTAGGATATCTTCTGCTTATATCTTTACTAGGTACATCAGTTGGTTCGTTAGAGACGATTAATAAGGGGCTTCCGGGGCTGCGGGCGGCAAGAGTGGGAGCTCGAGCCGTTCATCCAGCGATCCCGAGAAGGACGGCGGTATATGTGGTCGCATTCCGTCGTAAACACCAGATGGTATGGTAAGCCCCAATTCTCAGCGGGGCAGAGCCCGTTGGGGCATCCCGCTCGGAGGACTCCGGTTGTGTTCCGCTGGAGTTCTCGGAGTCCTCCTCGCAGCACTAAGCGACACCAGGGGTTTTTTGAAGGTACCTCCTCGTCAACAAAAAAAAGGTACATCAATAGGTAGTCTCTTTTTATATCTTGCTAAGTTGGACCTCCTCAGATAGAAATAAAAATAGATGTCGTGGAGAGATTCCAGTCTCAAATTTCAAAAGCAACCACCTTCAAAGCTGTATGCTGACGTAATAAATATTAACATAATTATAAGATTTGTTTGGGCCTCACAATCTTCGCCGCATTAGCCCGAGGTGATTACTTAGCCTTTTAAGCCATTCGTTGCGAGCCATTAATCTTGCGAAATTAATAATCGACCGATAAGTATACACTGGAAACAGTCAATATAATTAGACACCTGCGTGCAGACCTTTAGCTTAAAGGACTGTAAATTAGCCCTAAAACGAAACGAAATGTCTTACAGGCACGAAATGTAGGTACACCTGTTCCGTGTACATTTGCTATGCAAATATAAATATTCTATATATTTGTATAGCCAGGTGAGTGGCGTATAAAATCTTTAAGGTTTACGTATTCGTACGTAGAGAAAAATATTAATAAATAGGTAAACGGGGGATTTGAAAATTACACGTTAAGAAAAAATTACTCGACCTCGTGCAGCGGCCGTCATACCGATCCGATACATAGACTACTAAAACTATTAAGTCTATCACATATTGGTTGCTGGTTCGATCCCCGAGCGCGCGCATGTTTATATAGAAACATGAATTTTCTACGAAAGTAGAAAATGCTATATTTAACATTTCTTTAAAAAATGATACAGGAGCTTAATCGTACTAAGAACAGGTATTTACACGAGTACGTCAGAATAAGGGGTAATGTTTTTTTAGATTTGATAGTTAATGATCTTTTAGGCACCTATTTCGGCATATAAATGAGCACAGTCGTCGCGTACAAAGTCAGGGCCGAAAGCTAGTCGACAATAAACTCTAAAATATCAATACTTTATGTCCATAGAATTCCCAGCTCACAAGAACAAAACTTGGCAACACGGCACGGAAGTTTTTTGTGGGTTTCACAAAACTAAATCAAATATCTAATGTTAGCCTAAAAATTATGAAAACAGCTCATACGAATGTTGTCAGTCTAATTTTCAGAAATAACAAGAGCGATGGAAGATAATCTATACAAAGACATAAAAGACAAACAAATAAAAATAATAGGTACATTTCTTTTCGAGATTATCTAGTTTCCTTTACTTAATATGAACGAGAATATTAGGTATATAAAAGATAATCTAATTTTATCGCGGTCGAAACCGCGGTAGGTTAAAGATAAATAATCGAAAGTAACCAAAGACATTACAGGTCGCAATAATATTTTCTGCGAGGGGCAACAACAGCTGTTTATAACCGTTATTATTGCTGAGGATACCGACCGTGCTAAAGGAGCTTATAGTTAAGTCATAGGAGAAGCCTTGGCCCAATAACATACAGGAAACGATTTCTAAGATAAGCGTAAAGTCGCTCTAAATATTGTGGCATGGAGCATTTGTATTGTTGGTGGGTAAAGCTTTAGCCTTTATAATAACTTGAGCATCGTAGCCATACGTAAGCCCATTTTTACCCGACTGCGTCAGATGAAGGGTAATGTTTTTGGAGTCTATGTATGTATGTATGTATGCATGTCCATTCCATTGACACGCCTTACAGCCCTAACTGCTTGACGGGTTTTAAATATAAAGTGTCGTTAGAATCGTCTCAGTTATTATCGTGACATAGGCTATACATATAGTTAATTATTAATTATGTTGACTGCAAACGGAGAAAAAAGGAGGGATGGAACGAAATATTCTTTCATCATAACAATATGGATATTAAATGAGTATTGAGTATGAGTATCAAAGTCAATTAATTTTTAGCAGTCGGGTATTTTGTTTTTAAGATTTGTTTTTAGTTCTTTATTTAGATCTTCTTAACCTCTTTCCTTTGGGAAAAGCATCACGATGCCATTCACCTCTTTACTTCACTTTGAAGTTACCTTTGACAACTCCATCGGTACGTTGCGATAAAACTTATGCGAGGAAAAATACCAATGATACTAAATTTCGTCATTATGTTATTCTCAGGTAAGAATGATCTTATATGGGGTAGGTTACGGATGTCTATTGGAGGCAGTGACCACTTACCATCAGGTAGACTGCATGCTTATAAAATAAAACAGCTCTAGTATTAGCCTTCGTCTCGTATCGCATTCGTATGCGAGGCAATGAGCTACTATTTCTTTTCACACATTATGAAACACCTGAATTTCTTCGCAATTCGCTGTTTCTACATACGATCACACTGCAACTTGGTATGCTCGTACCACTTACAGATCTTCAACGACTGTAATCTGACATTGTAACAATTTATCGCGCATGGTTTGACGTATCAAGAACATTTTATACGTAACATGTTGGAAGATTTATCATATTAGATATACGTAAATTAAATGTCGACCTCTTTAATTTTTGGACAATTATACAAATTAATATAAAAATGTGACTGTAATTGCTCAATTCTGCAAACGAGGCATGCATGAGACCTACTCACTTTTATCGCCTAAAATTCGCTATACTAAATTATTAAATTGTTCCTGTAGTAACGGTGCCAGAATAGGGCTATGGTATCCCCAGCCTGTCGTAAGAGGCGATTAAAAGGGGGCTTTCGGGGTTGCGGCTGGACAGAGTGGGAGCTCGAACCGTCCATCCATTAACTTCAGATAGAAGCCTTGTTCTATATGAAGTTGCTTGCATAGTCCATGTGCAGCAGTGACCACTTACAATCAAGTGGACCATATGCTGATGCAGACCAGCAGGCAGACCTTCAATACTTAATTTACATCTCTTGATCGCAAATTATATACCTATATTTATTTATTTCAATTATTTGAAGTGCTTACAGCAAAGGCAATGCACACAATAAGCTAAGAGATACATTTTTGGTAAGTTCTATGAACATATAATTGTATACATTTTTTCACAATAATCAAAAAAATATTTTAGTGACGTATGAAAAATGCAAAATGATTATATATATATACATGCGTACGATTTAGTACCTAAAGTTCATGTTTATGCACATTATTCAAGAGTTCGCTATACTTATCAGTAATTAAGATCATTGTTTAAGTTAAGCACTTAATGATAGTCTAATATTTAATCCTGTTGAGAAGTCTTTATAAATAAATAAATTTTATAAAAATGTTTAAGAACAACGTCAAAAATAACACAATACTACTACATCTTGACGACAATCTATTAGAATCAGAAAAACATTAATTTTCCCATCACTTTGCTTGAATTACCGCACGACGAGCCACGTAGCAAAAAGCCCTTGAGCACACATTCCACACTCATCTCAGACTCCAGGAATAAGCCAGGACGTCATATCACACACCATCGCCAATTAAAGCGACCTCTGTCGATCGTTAAACAGATGCCAGTAATGTGAACTAATTCAATGCCAATGCAACGTGGTGACAATTAGACGGAAGTTGGGATCATATCTGAGATCACCGTCGTAAAGATGACATAAATTATATAATGTTCCGGTTTTGTTTTTAGAAATCTCTTGTCAATATAGCAAACTTAGCCAGAAGATTGCTACGGTAGCTTACGTGTATCTTAAGAGGATATTAGAAACTCTACGGATTGCGTGCGGCTAGAAAGGGAGCCTAAACTCAGCTAGCCCAAGGAAGGAAGAACGGTTAGATACAGTGGTAAAGACGTTTGTTTTAGGACATTAGAACAGGGATTCTGCATGACATCATAGCTGTCGATAACAAAGCGACCTGGCGGCTAGTAACGATACTTCTTGAGATTTTCATTTCGAGGACACGTCAAAATCTCCATAAAGTATAGGAATTACTGATCCTTATCAAACACACCACATGACTGCCCAGCAGAAGGGCATTTAACTATTTACGGGCACACCAACGTCAATTAAAGCGACCTCTGGCGTTCGTTAAACCGATACAAGAGTAATGCAACTACATTAATTCAATGCCATTCATGTTGGCAATTGGGCGGATGTCGGGTTCACATGGTGATAGTGTTATCGGTTTCCAAACTGCTGTTCTTAAACTATTTGAACGGTGAAATTGCATAATAGCTGATAATTAAATGTTGAAATACGTACATGAAAGACTCATTGTTTAGAACATACAAGTATCGGAGGCATACTTTTTGGTGCTCAGGTTAAAAACGCATCTTTGGTCAAAATTAGGTAGGACTTCGATCTTATCTGAGGGTGATTACAGATGCCCACGGGCGGCAGTGGCCACTTACTATGGGGTGGACTGCGTGGTCGTTTGCTATTTGCAAACAATATAAAGTGTTTTAAGGGAGAAAAAATTAGTAGGAATTCCAAGTAGACGCAGCAATGCATATGTGGCCGACCTTAGGTAGACTTCGGTCTTTTTTGGAGACGATTACAGATGTGTATAGACTGCAATGGCCAGTTTCCTATCAAGTGGACAATCCTTTTCTACTTCTTTAAATAAAATAAAATAAACGGTCTTAGAATGTAAGTGTGGATTGATTTTGTATCTGTATAAATACATTAAGCTTATAAAATAAATAATCTAGAATAAATTTTATGCAAAATAAAATAAACGAAAAAATATCAGGTTAGTCTACTTCTCGATAAAATTAAAAAGCAAAACTGACTTTGACAAATGATCCCTCAGCAGACCTCTCGAGCGCGGAGCTCATAAATTAATTATTAGATAATAAGTCCGGACGTGTGTAAGAAAGGACTTTACATAATTATTTTTATTTGATGTCATTCAACATGTTTGCGAAATTGACTTTATTATTATTGAAGTAACAAACGAGCATGCAGCCCCTTTAGGTTAGTTGCGACTGACGCCCATGTACATGTGAAATCTACCACAGATAAGATTACAGTCAGAGTACAGATTAAGTCACAGATACGTTGCTACCTCTGGGGACTAAGTTGGAACGCCTCGAATAAGTGTGTCTCCCTTACCACACCCTTTAACCAGAACACAGTAATGCTTAACACTGTTGGTATAAGGCTGATATAGGTATGGCGGTGGTGCCGCTAAAGTCAAAACCATAAAAAGTTCTACCGCCTTTAAAATACTTGAACTTGGCTTGAACACAAGAGCGCTTAAAGTTACATTTAGGTACATCTACAAACATCGAACATATCGAGGTAGACAATATCATATATTTCAAAACAATATTTTGATACGGCAGATACGGCCCGCGTCTGCGCGGATAAGGTACGGGGGATATTAATACGATCACACATTTTATACGAAAGAATTGTTGGCTGCCACGCTACGCGTTCGCCACGTACAGTGTGTACATTGCTGGTTTAAGGCTGAGAGAATTATGACGGTGGTGCTACCGGAGTGACCACAAAGATCAGTAGATGATATAACTTCACAGGTTTATTCCGCAGCAATGATTACATGCCATTGCTGCCTGCGCCTATAACCTAGATGGAATCCTTCAGTCGCTTTTTATGACATCTAAGGATGGAGAGTGAGACGATAGGTACCTAATGAAGAACGTAAAAGGCATTATACATCAGTTTAGCCAAACTAATCAATGATTAATAGTATCAAAATAAGATCAATTGTTATCACTTACGAAAAATATGTTTTAGACCGTTTATTTAAAATATAGCAGAATATAAAACTACTATACTAACTACTATCTTAGAAAATCTTTGTCGCGCTATTGTCGAATCGATAAGTAGGTAAAATAATAATTAATTTACATATATCTTAAATGAGACAACAAATGTCAAGTTCATTAAAGCATATATTTAATTTCTAGTTTACATTTTAATTCGTATCACGAATTAATATATAGATTTTGAATAAGTAATATTCAAAATCTATATATTAATACGTGAAGCGAAAATTTGCAGAACAATTTTTCGAACACCGCGTGCAGAGAGGACCATGATATTAGGCGTATGTGAAAGTTCATGCAGAGAAGAGTTTTCATTGCTTACATATATGTATAATACTGGCAATATAAAAGACACAAATTGTCAATGTCAAAAAATGCGTTATTTCTTTTATATGCAGCCTAACAAGTTAAACCTTATTTTACCTATTATGAATGTTTTCGTTATGCACAGATTAAAATATCTATATTTTATGGTTTAAAGTATGGTCGAATTTCGACCATTGTGACGACTGGTCTACTAGTAGCGATAAAACGGATATTGATAGAACAATAACGAAACCTCATCGATCAATTCAATTAAATCTGGTATTGAATACAACAAAAACGTGACCAATAATTGTCTCCTTGATAACATAATTCAAGTTAATAAATCTACAGCTACCATTCAGGAAATCAATCAAATCGTAGCACATAATGCACACGATGATGTCAGTTATATAGAAAGATTAATCAGTTTGTTTACCGCTTTACCTATCTCATTCTCATTAGTGATGGATGAAAGACAGGATAATATTTATGTAACATTCGTTTTTATTCGCGGCTTCTTTCGTTTTTATTCGTTGTAGATATTAAAGTTATATTACTATTTTCGAGGGTAGTATATTTTTCGGGATAAAAGGTATTCTATGTCTTTTTCTGGACCCCTAGCAATGTGTATGCAAAGTTTCATAGTGATCGGTTGTGTAATTAAGACGTGAAGGCGTTACAAGCAAACAAACAAACTCACATACGTATTTATAATAGTTAGAATACTATAAGAATCTATAGTTGCCTAGTGCATTAAAGGCTAAAAATGTATATGTAAATAGATCTGTCTGTATATAGACGAATTTACCTATTTGAGACCACCATCTTAGATCCCAGGACAATGTATCTGTTAACTTCAGATAGAATATTTCCTACGCGAAGTTGGTTACAGACGCTCATAGTCAACAGTGAACACTGCATCAGATAGACTGTACGCTCGTTTGATACTTAAGTAGTCGCTATTCAGTCGGCTACTTATCTAGACCTAGAAGAACCTATATAACTGAATACCTAGGACTCGACGTGACATTTAGTCCATCTTTTATTATAGGATTCTTCATTAACAAATTGTTATACGCAATTTAAGGTTTTGATATTGAAGGTGGTAGAACCCGTTGTAGCTTGACTCCGAGGGCACCACCGCCACGCCTATTTCTGCCTTATAATAGCAGTGTTAAGCGCCGCTGTGTTCTGGTTTGAAGGGTCCCCACCGTATAGTATGGGTACAGTGCGGTAAGCGGGGCATAATAATTCGAGACATTCTAACTTAATCTGTGGCCGACCTCAGATAGGACCGTGATCTTATCTGGGTTTGATTACAGATGTCCATGGGCACCAGTGGCTATTTACCATCAGGTGGGCTGCTTGCTCGGTTGCTACATCCATAACATAAAAAAAAGAAATTCGTCCAAGGCCGAATTTTTCGTTTTCTACATGAATAAGATAAGATTATTCTAATGTCACGTTTATAATAAAATGTACATAACTAATACTTACAATACAATTGAATAGGTATCTTAGATATTATATATTAGATATCTAATAAAAACAAAAAAGCGAATCTAAGCCTTTAACGATAGTAAAATAATTTTACTATGCTTCAACTACCAAAAAAGGGTTAGTAGTAATAATGAGGCTAATTTCAAAATTCCAAGCGTATTAATTAATAGTCGGAGCATTCACAAGCTTACTAATGGCCCTTACACTAAACCCAAGGTCTGTTGAGTTACTCAAAGTTATTGCAAAAATCGTGTTTTGATAAATCAGCCGATTAATGACTTTATAGACGCGTAATTAACTAAACATTAAAAGTAAATACCTAATCATAAAAATACCGAAAAATATCTTATCTCACTGTTATCGCTAGCCGGTTAAATCTACACTACACTAAACGCTTTGTGGAAGTGCCCCAAATAGCATTTCTTCCCCTCTTCCCGTGGGTGTCCTAGGAGTGACTAAAGGATTCTATCTAACGAACAGTGAACTTCCTGTAAGTTACTCATCCAACAATCAAAGAAAGTGCGAAGACAGCGACAATACCCACTTTCTATGAGAGGCCTCTTCACAATGGACTTTTAATAACTTTTCACAAAAAAAATCTGCTGTCAGTCTTTAATGGCCTTCTTCCCTCTGCGGGGAGGCGATTGAAGGACTAAATCCAAGAAATACGCGGTAGCGTCTTTTTCTTTAGCACTGCGGCCACCAAATCGTATGCCAGAAGCAGTAATTGTTGCCAAAACCTCCATTAAGTGACGATTATGTCTAGTGGTGGCCGTCAAATGTTAATGGATGGTTAACTAAAAACAATGAATATACGGCAAAACACAGTTTATAACCATACGCTGATTAGTCATACATGATAGTAAAATATCCAATGCGATTTTGAAATGCGCACGTAACAAATTGTTACTACTGTGTATCTCGTAAAACAATAGGCGACGTTTAACGTGTTTTCGCGAAACGTTGAAGCTAATAGTTAACGATATAACCGGGCCGGATTTATTAGCGAGCTTCTCTATTACACCGACGTGTAATTAAACAGAGGAAACTTCAAATTTGTAAAAGATCTCGACTTCACTGTTCATATTTGAAAATGGTATACAAAATTATTGACGAATTTCGACTAAATAAAGGGTCCCAAAATGGAGCCCTGTAGAACGATAAAGTTCACAACTCATAATTTCACTTCATAAGTAAATACTAGATTCAAAACATGGTTTCAATTTAAAATAATCAATTCATATTTAAATATTATATATACAGGTATTGATAAATTATTCAAACCATGCACCATAGTATCGAAAGCGTTAACTAAATCAGATACAGTATTATGATAAATATCACATCCTGCTTAAATGATTGCGAAAATCCGTATACCTATAACTATAGTTTTACTTCGAGGAAAATCGTAAAATAAAACGAGCACGCTATCACCAAAGGATCGTGGGTGCAAAGTTAAATCGAAATATTTAACGAAACGCGTATGCAAATTGTAACGTTGCGTGACTGACAGATAGTGTTGCGTGCAACCCGAGTTGCACACAGCGACGCGTCTAGTTAGTTGATACAGTTTTAGATATAAAAAAGTTTTGATGCGGCAATACTTCATGACCTGTAACTGATTTACCTTATTTTACGATGATTTAATGACTTGACGTTTCTATTACGCAAATTGTAAAGTAGGGTAGTTTTTATAGCATCCAATTTGATCAACAACCTTGGATAGAGAAATCTTAAGAAAATCTTATCGTTGGATCCTTCAAGATATAATATTTAAACATAAAAATAAAAGCGATTATTTAACACTTTCCGGTTCGAGAGAGATAGCTACGGTACAGAAAACAAGTCGGAAAAATGTAATGAATATTTCAACGATAAAATCATTGTTTAGGAAGACAAACAAGAAGCAATTAAACGATCTGTATCGAATACTAATACCCAATTCTAATGTACCATAAACCCTATGTGGTTCGAATCCGTATGCACCACCTGTCTAATAACGGCAGTGTTAAACGTTGCTGTGTTTTGATTTGTAGGGTTTGGTAAGAGAGACATACTTATCCGAGGCGTTCCAAATGTAGTCAACCTTAGATAAGAATCTAATCTTATCTGGGGTTGATTACAGATATCCGTGGATGGCAGAGGCCACTTACCATCAAGTGAACTGCATGCTCGTTTGCTACTTCCAAATTCTAAAAAAAATATTGCTTCTTCGACCATTTCCAATGACGTAACACAATTCAATGTAACTAACATCAAATCTAACGTATCCCATTCGTCTCCAAAGATATCATCGTCTTGCGCAACTCTTTACTGCCAACTACAAAGACGGTTCGCTGCGGATATACGGACATTGAGATTCTGTGTACGCTTTGATATTTCCGGTCACTATTTCGGTAATTCGTTCTCTGGTATCTTCTCTCAACATTGATTTAATTAATTTGCGCGCTAATATTGTACCTAGTTGTGTGTATTGTGTTTTAGATATTCACTCATACTTACAGATGCATTGCTTGTGTGAAAATTAACAATGAGTCTAGGTTGTCATTTGCTAGCAGGGTAGATAAATAATTCAAAATTAAGTGATCAATTCAATACTTCATTAGGACCTGTCGCTTTCATAAACCCTAACTAGGAAGATCGTAGGTCACATTCATCTGTAGATAAACGATGGAAATTGATAAATTTTATCTATATTGACAATGTATTAAGATAAAAAACGAAATGAAACGAAATGTATGTTGATGACAGTCATATTTAAGAAGAATCCACACAATGAAACAACAGGAATGTGCGCCGTAAATATTTACAAACATTCCGTTATTATCTATAACGATTACGCGATAATAGTAGTTATCATACGAAGTAGCTGGAAATACATTATTTCTTATTACATTCAAGACATTAGGTTAACTGTACGGATCCATCAACGCTGAACTGTTACTCGGTACATGCATGTATCTCTTTCTAACTCTCAAGTGTAACAAAGCTTCAATCCAAACCATTAGCACTTATTAAGCTCACCCTCACCAATAATACAGGCACACACACACACGTACACAATACAATAGAATACAAAGACGTTCTGACTTACAGAACGATGCAAGTGTATCCTCATAATAAACACGTGTATTTCAAAGCGTCAAGAAGACTAGGGAGACAATTCCTTCTTATTTGCAATCATATTGAATTTTCTCTTACGAATGTAGATTATATTATTTACAACGAATTTTGCTAACGATCGAATATCAACAGGTTTACGTATGTGGAAATTAAGTTTTGGATCTGTCTGATGGTCAACATGAAAATCCGATGAAAAAACTGAAAGAAACATTCGCAAGGATCAAATTTTGACTAAAAAATGCTCGAGTCCTTAAACAAATCTACTTCCATACAGCAGACATTGGCATTTGCGAAAACTGCAAAAGGTTAGGTCGTTTTAAATCCACATACGTCGATTCTCTATCCCGTTCTAGCACGGCTAGCAAAGAACAATAAATCGGCAGTTATGAATCCCACCAACAGCGCCACAATACGAGTCTCGGGTAGGAATGCAACTATATATCGATAATATCGACACTATATAATGTCTATATCATCGAAGTCCACATTCTATTATCATATCGAGAAAAAAATAGATATAGATGCTAAGAAAAATTTGTTCCAAATTTGTTACTTTTCAAATTTTAATAACAATAACTAAGAATTTGTCAGCGAAAGCAAAGTTCGTCATAATCAAATTACGTTTGGGGGCGAAAAATTCATGTTAGTAGTTATTAAAATATCGATAATGTCGCGTCGAACTTCAATATTATATCTTTTCGATTCTTTAGCTCTTCAATATTTATGAATATCGATAATTTCAGCAAGCCGCATCCCTAGTCCCGGGTCGCCGGTGTCCGATTTCATTCACGTCCGCGCGCACTCGCCTCTCCGCAGACCGTACGCTAGTGCATTGTACGACGACCTGAGTTACCCTCGGGCTTATCCTTACCAGTGTTGTTAGTGATTTTGTCTGTTTGTTCCGCTTTCACAACTCATCTGATCGACTGTTTCTCAAGAAATTTTACATGTTAGTAGATCTTGGTCACGAGAACGACATAGGATACTTATGATCCCGAGATATTGGTCACATTTTTAGTCGTTGAAGAAACATCTGACAGACTTGTTTTTCTAAAATATAAATGACAGTCCGTTTGTTCTGTTTTCAAATCAACGGTTCCTCAATAAATTTTATATGTTAGTAGAACTTGGTCACGAAGACGACATACGATACTTGTGATCCCGGTTTTTTTTAATACATTTTTATTAGGTAATTCACGGAACATCTGGGGATTTCTTCTTCTCTAATAATATAAATGACTCAAGTACATTTCATCTGTTTTTAAGGTTCTTACAGAAATTTGGCATAACTGTAAGTCTGTGACGTAAAAACGACATTTAACATCTTTTGAACCCGGAAAATTGTAGGTACAGATTTTAAAGGAAAAACATTGCACCATTTACGAATCTGTCATCGTAATCATTAACTGGTATAATACGTTACTATTATCCTTGCCATACTACGTAGTTAGTGATGGAAAATAAAATAATAAAACCGGGCGAGCGGAGACGCGTGCAACGCTAGTATAAACTCAATTGCCCTACCAGCCACAGCTGGTAATACATATCGTAATGTTAGCTGTTTATGAGCTTCTATATTAAGAGTCCTATAGAATTATGTTGTACCTATTTCCTGTGTCAAAATTTGGTTTAAAACTTTATCGCATTCATCTTATAAATGTACAATAACCTAAATAATAGTGTCAGTATAATTTAATATGACGGTGGAATAATCCTTTGTAGTCCGACTGAGGTTTGACGGAGGCACCACAGTCACTTCTTTCTGCTTAATAACGACAATGTTAACACAGGCAGGAACGCCTGCAGCGTCATTGAGCGGCAGTGGCCACTTAGGTGCACTGCATACTTCTGCTACTTCTATACTAAAAAAAATACTGATATCCTAACCAGAAGTAACAGCTCCTGAACCGGAAGTCACAAGACGAAACACTCCAACGGCATACATCATTTGACGTCTCGAGACGAAACATGAAATAGATGACGGAACCGAAGAAATACCCAAACTCAATAATAAACATCGCGTCACACGAGCAACACAAAGCGACAATGGCAATGGGAACTGGCCCATCAGCCGCGGTCACTCCTACGCGTCGAGGAAGTAGTGAACGATCAAACTACTTTATCGGACCTATCGTATTTCACGTCTCAAATATACGTATTGTTTTGTGAATGCTGTTCTTTTTGTTTTTATTTTGCTTCTCAAAATTACCAACAAAACGAATGAGTCATTGGAAGATGGTAGTAAAAAAAATCGTTAGGCTTTTCATTGTGCTTGGAAGGTGATTACGCTAAAACCATAATAGAACCAACAACTCAAAATTGGTTTTCAATTGTAGGACCTAATAAAAAATGTTGACATTTTCTGCACACCGCTTGCTGATAATCGCAGGACGGCATGTAAATTTCAAAGCTTTTACTTTTTAATATTTAATAATAGGTTTTATATTGATTTAAATGAATAAATTTAAAAAAATCTACGTTTTTTGGACCCCTCGTCCTTTAAGTAGTGCCAGCACTGCTACACCTACTTGTCTTATACTAGCTTATATGGAATACTGTATTCTAATGATAGTAAAGCACGTTCCAACATCCTTAGGGCTAACAACGTATTATAATCGACAACAGTCACGGTATGACTTTAACTTATTCAGGATAGCAGTTATTACTGCAGCCCGATTTCTATGGGACCTTACGCATATAGCTACCGGGTCGTTAACTACGAAAGGCGAGCGATACGATAGTTTTCGGAGGTCCGACCGGATAGCGCACGCATCAAGTACAATATCAAACACGCATACATAAATGTTAGGAGAGTACACAGATTTATAAGCACTATTACAACCATCGCAGTGGTGCATGCTCGACCATAATTAAACCCGAATAAAAACTAAAGTTGTCAGGCACTGAATGAGGCTTAATTAACTGAATCACTAAACCGTATTTAAATGCATTTACATCTTTTTTGACATACCTAATTATAAATAAATAACGCTTTCAACATTCATTGCCCACAGGATTTTCCCCTGTGAACACACAAATACATACATAAACACCCAGACCCAGAACAGAATCAATAAATTCATAGATATCTGTCACGCCTGAAATCAAACCCGAAACCCACTGCGTGTCAGACCGGTACGGTCACCGCTCCGCCACGCGGGTCGTCAAATCTGACATAGTTGATGTAAACAATGAAGATTCTGTTAAATTAAATATAGGCATTTGTAACACTATATACCTACTACTACTATATAATAATAATAATTTCACACTCCTCCGTGCGCGCAATATTCAAATAAATATACCACAAATAGTCGCTTCACGTATTAATATATAGATAGATTAAATCAACGAAGATATTACTTTCTATCGATTGATTCCGTGGACTAATCGTTCATACATTATAAATTCATACAGCGTTAACACTCAAATCAAAGGATCAACACGTTGGATATTTTATTCATATCGTAACGAAAACTCTTGCCATGTATAGCACTACAAGCTACTGAACGTATGAGTGGCATAAAATATAACAACACCTCTTAGTTTCCTTTTAATTATAATCATTACACACATTAGTCTGATATAAAAACAAATTTACATATTTGTGCCTGACACGTGATAAAACTTGTCTAAATATAAGCTCTATGTTCTAATAACTTGAAATGCGTTCATGAAATATCCTAATGTTTCAAAAATCTTGAAAACGCTAAAACGTTCATATTTATTCGCTAAAAAGGAGTATTTAGGATGCTGGGACGAAATTTATATATATCTAAAAACACGGTAGTGTTTGACAAATACTGATGAAACAGTACCGTGGTTATATTACACGAACCATTTGAAGCCACTTTTGACCCTTTAATAACTCCGAATCTACTTAAGCTGAACGCGTGAAATTTGGTTTACATATTAAAACCTCTAAGATTGACCAGAATCTAAAATTTCAGAAATGTAATCCTA
>DWNY01000044.1:0-24425 GCA_018250635.1 Telegonus apastus | reverse complement strand
TCCTCTCAGTGCGGGGGCAGCGGAGAGGATATGCCGGACTCCTACCGGCTAAAACCCCACGGTGTTCCTCTAGACGCCCTTTATCGGGACCACGGGTACGCTAAAAGTACTCGTCCGCGGTCAATGTAACAAGCACTTATGCTCTAGTAAAGAAGATAAGTCATTAGGCTAGAAGACATAAAAATCGTATTTTTGTGTGTGTTTTGCGGCGTTGTGCAACACTAATAAATAGACATGAGATTGAGTTGCATTGATAGGCTAATGGTTGAAAATCGGGCTCTCAATCGAGAGGTCCGAGATTTAAGTCCCAGGCATGTACGCACCTCTGATTTCTCGAAGTTAAGTATGTGCGCATTAAACTTGCAAACCTGAGAGTCCTTTAAAAAAAGTTCTCAAATGTTTATAAAGTCTACCATTTCGCACTTGACTATGGCCTTAACTTCTCTCTGAGAATAGACTTGCGCCCTACAGTTGGACAATAATTGGCTGAGGCGAGATAGAGTAAGGAGATAAATATTTATCGTTTTTGTGTGTTTGAGATTTGTTTATTATATTGATGAGGCAAACGAGCATGCAGTATACGATAGTAAGTGGCCAGCGTAGCATACGGACACCAGTGATCAATCCTAGGTAAGGTAGGTAAGCCTTTTATCTTGGTGAGTCAAAGAAGCGTTCTACCTCCGAGGACTAAGCCTCGGTTATGTGCCTGTCTCCCTTACCACACCCTACAACCCAGAATACAGAATACAGTTATGAGTCCTTAGTAGGTGTAGCGGTGGAGTCGCTGGATTCGAAACGCAAAGACGTCTTCACATTAGAACTAGGTATATGCTAGTAATTATTCTAAGACTAAGATTTTAAGCTAATTGTAAACAATGAGTATGACAAATAATAATTTCATAAAGGGACATTTCTTACGTCTGCATCGGCCGGTCAATTCTACCATAGAGTTTAAAGCAAATTAGGCTTATTTTTTACTGGCTGACCAGGCGAACTTTATCTGCCATTTGTATCTAGAAGTTTGCCCGTGAGTCAGTGATGTTTTTACAATAACGCCATTTAGTCCACTAAGGTAGCTATTCAAGTACGTAGTTCGACGTAAAAAAGTTACTTCTGATTTTAAGGGGTAATAACTTTTGATAGAGTGGATCGATTTTGATGTAATAAACCGTAAATGTTAAGTTAAGATTTTTACTTTGAATATGCGTTTCCACGAATTCAATCTCGTTGTTTTGGTGGCAAGTAATTTTAAACATACAGATGGCGAGCGCGACTTACGTTCTTATTATATACAGATACAGATTATTTAAACTCAATTACCGCACCTCTTTTGTCATAAAGTTGAACAACCTACAAAGAACCACATAATGGGCGCACGTATTGACGTGATTACCAAATAGTCAACCCATTATTAGATACTAAACGTATTATCAAATTGATTTCTTTGCCTCTTCAATTTATAGATGGACACTTTGGAAAGTTCAATTTTACCAAAGGACTTAAACGAGGCACGTATTCTTTAGTGATGCGGACGAACAAATATTTACTTATAAACAAGATGTCAAGTCTCCCTCACAAAGGCAGACGATTACGGGTAAAAAATCTTTTGATTATGCACCCATCACGTCGTTGTAAATGAAAATGTAGGCTCCTACTAATTGTTATAAACTCACTCTTAACTCGAAACTTACTTCGCTACGTTGTTACCCTAATGTAATATAGTGTGTGATAGGTATTTGTAAGTCATTGTATATATAACCTTTGAATCAGAATTTAAAGGTGGTAGAACTCATTGTGGTTCAACTCCGGCGACACCACCGCCACACCTATTTCTGCTTTATAGCCGCAATTAAGCACTGCTGTGTTCCTGTTTGAAGGGTTTGGTAAGGGAGATATACTTATTCGAGGCGTTCCAACCTAGTCCTCAGGGGTTGCAACTCAGCTATGGCCGACCTCGGGTAGGACTGTGATCTTTTCTGGGGTTGATTACAGATGTCCATGGGTGGCAGTGGCCACAGAGATACATGCTCCTTTACTACTTCCTTCCTTTACTACTTTATAACATAAAAAATCAGGACGCACTAGAGATTACCACTTTTGTTATGAGACGAAAAGAACCAAGAAGGGTTCTATCACGTACAATTGGACTTAAATTGAATGTTGCATTAGTGTCAACAAAAATAAATAGTAGGGGTACCGCTGTTAACAATCTGACAGGCGTGTGGCCCCGCACAAAGACTCACTTATGTGGTTTTCAAGGGATTTCTACTAACGAATTGAAGTTTCAAGGCGATGACGAATGTATCTGTCCGGATGTTTACGTTATTATATTTGTGATTGACAGGCTTCTGGATGTGTTAATTATAGATTTAAATTGATAGTACTATTTATTAAAAAATAGACATTTACATTACAAATACCTTTTTTTTGTTAATGAGGGGGAAACTTTCAAAAGGTATCCGACGCTCTGGGAGCAACGCCGGGTTATGTGGGATTTCTACCGCACTAAAACTCTCCGGTGGCCGTCCTCAGAGCTGCATGGAGGACTCCTGGATCTCCAACGGAACACAACTGGAGTCTTCCGATGCCTCAACGGCTGTGACCCGGTGAGCA
Source organism: Telegonus apastus (assembly GCA_018250635.1). Classification (NCBI taxonomy): domain Eukaryota; kingdom Metazoa; phylum Arthropoda; class Insecta; order Lepidoptera; family Hesperiidae; genus Telegonus; species Telegonus apastus. The sequence goes on along the minus strand of DWNY01000044.1, from coordinate 21,812 downwards.
TTGGAGCTCACCACACCATCTGGTGTTTATGTCGGTATACGACCACAAATACCGTCGTCCTTTCCGGGGTCGTTGGATGGACGGTTCGAGCTCTCACTCTCGCCGCTCGAAACGTCGGAAGCCCCCTTTTAGTCGCCTCTTACGACAGGCAGGGAATACCGTAGCCCTATTCTGGTCCCGGAACTACAGAGACAACTGTACAAAAACCTACTGTTCTCTTAAGTAGTTTTTGCATTACATTAGGTCTCATGCGGTTTGAAAACATTTCGAATATTTTGACCACTCACCCGCACCATTCACACACTTCAAGCTTCCCCCATGTGGAAAGCGATCCGTGCCCAGCAGTGGGACATAAAAAGTGTTCCGGCAAAGTTAAAAGTTGGAAGTAAGCGACAAAACATTAGTTCAGGTAATTTAGTACAATTACAGAAATGTCGGCACTTCAAAGCGGCATCAGACATCACGTTTCAAAAAGTAAAGGAATAACCAGAATCGAATTTGGGATGAAATGTTTAATGGATGCGTAAAGTCACGCCTGGCCCAAGGACGTCGGTAGAAAGTAAACGAAATTTGATACGGTTACGGAACATATCTGTTAAGGACGGGTCTTGATTCCACTGATAAAGCGAAGATATTTTTATTACTAGCTGATTTCTACGGTTTCACCCGCGTTAAATAAGTAAAAAGGCATACTATAAAAGGCATAGTATATGACTAATAGTTACGCCTTAGACCTCAAGATTCTAATGAAGGTCCCGTCAAAATCAAATCGACATACATACATTTTTTTATTGTATTTTTGTTATAGGTACTGTGTATACTTTAATATGCATTTAGTAAAAAGTTGTTATTTTGCTATTACAAACAGACACTTCAATTTTATTTATTTGTATAGCTGCAATGCTTGTTTACTTAGTGCGATAGGGAGTTAGGCCATAGTCCATGGTGTTGGCCAAAATTGATAAGTACTGGAGAAATGGTAGCTTCACATATCTTTAAGATTTTTTTTAAATGAACTATCAGCTTTCCTTGCTGTGTTATTCTTCTTCGTTAAAATCAATGGTAAGTACCTTATTAATTTTTAGTAGGAACATAATTATGAAAAGTAAGAGATGCGACCTGGGATTCGAACTATGAAGTCCCGAAAAAGAGGCATAGTTTTAACCATTAGGCTATCATCTGCGTGTAATACGTTGAGAAAAATGCCACAGATTTAGAGTCTTATTTGATAACTAAGTTCTAGCGCCTTATTACTGTTGTTATTTCGCAGAAATAGGTGTTTCGGGCGAATTTTCGGAGATAAACCACGATTAAATCTGCCATCGTCAGCCTTAAAAACATTGAAGCGTAGCATAAATTAGCTTTTGCTTGATTTTTAATAATAGCTCTTCGTCATTATAGTTTCCACTGTGACGTTTGCTTTACCCAGTACTTTTTGTCAGCCCGTCCTAAATTCGACAAGTAATGAATCGAAGTTACTGTGAATGAATGAATGAACGTATGACCGTGTGAAACTGGAATATTTCACACGCCGCTAACATTTACTGAGGCGTGGAGTTTTAGGGAAAAACAGACATCAATAGAGTTACTGATACGTTGGTCTTTAAATGATTAATATGTTGGAAAGTGGTGGTAGAACGGGCCTTCTTCTGTTTTCTACTAACTGTGTTAAGCGCTGCTAAGTTCTGGTTTGAAGGGAGACTTTATAATAATGAAGTGGCAAACGAGCAAAATGGTATGTGGCCACAGCCGCTCGTGACACCCCCAGATCAAGAGATGTGATCAACACCAGACAGTGTTAGAGTCCTACCTGAGGACTAAGTTGAAGAAATTTTGGTTATTTTGGATTAAAACACTTTTTGAAATCCTAATTATTATAAATGGGAATCTGATTTTGTTTGTTTGTAATGGCTTCACGCCCTAACTACTCAACCAATGATTATGATATTTTGCACTCATATTGCCAGATGTCCAGAAAGGGACATACAGTACCCTACATCAAATATACAACTGTCGAGGGATTTAAAAATAAAATAACTAAATAACCTACAACGTACCTACTTTTGATATGAATTTTTGATATATATTTTCATTGCACCTGAAGCATACTATTATTATATTGTTACTTTTATAAATTCGCATGTACATGTACATATTAGCGCGAGGGAAGCCGCAGGTAAAAACTAGTAAGTTATACATATCAGGGCCCAAGTCAACACTACGTTCTTGCCTGTATTACTGCTTCATCTTAGTACCAAACCGATCTAGATCTAGGCATTGTATTCAAAACACCGTTAGACGCTGACATTGTGGTATCCCACGATGACTAAACATGGTTGATGGTCATAGATGGTGCATGAGTCATGCACAGATTGCACTCACATGGGCAATTTTCCATCAATCTCGATGTTTAGTGCTATGGTTTTGTTTCGTGTGTTCTGGGTGAGACAGACGGGCGGGTGTAACGCAGAACACTAATCGGCGGTCATAGACTAATAAGTAAAATATTCTTCAACTAGTTTTATCTACCTTGTACTAATTATAAAAGCATCTCATACATCACAGTTAAGTCATTGAAATTTACAAATTCTTCTCACTCATTTTAATAATACAAACCCTTTCAACCCAAAAATAAGTACACAACCCGAGACAATCGTGTAAACTACTTGTAAATAGAAGACCTATTGATCAAAATATTGAACATTTTAAAGTCATAATTCACGGCTTTTATTTCGAGTGACATCGTTGTATTAATTTGAACTTACACACCCCAATCAGACGTCAAGTCATGAGCTGTAGCGTTTAAAACGCCCGTTTAAACAATTTGGGGAACGTGTGCGCGCCATAATTCAACACGTTTTGCGTTCCGTGCGAAATTAGTCGAATTAGAAACGATTCGAGCAAGGATTAGTGAGCCGATGTAACGGTGTTCGTAACCTTTGCGGGCGATCCCATGAGCACGTATTATCGGATGATTGCTAGCGTTTAGATGGTTTTGAGGAGTTCAGAAGTGGAGCTTCTATTTGGATAACGGATACATTGTTGCGTTTTGTTTGCAGGTTTATTATGGTATTGTATCTGACTAAAAAAGATAGACAATAACTATCCCAAAGACAAATTACTGCTTAAGACTATACCAAAGACAAATGACCTTTTTGTTTGAAAAAAATTAGACGCGTAACTTCCAACGCCCTCTGTTATGGTATGCCAAAATCCCGCCGACAAAACATTTATCGTAAGAACTATAATTCCTGGGAATTATTATGATAATAGGATGAAGATTTAGATCAATTTCGTTGGAATTAGTTTCCTTCATTCATTGTAAGTTCTGCGCGACCAACTTTTATTTAATTTGGAAATGATCAGTATTTTCTGACATCCACAATACCTCAATAGAATATAGTAATTATAACTTTTATATTAATCAATTTTAAAAGATCTTTAATCTATACTAATTTATTTTGAATTGTATGCCTATAGCGGAGAAAGCAGATCAAATGCAGGTACAATCACAAACACTAAATGCAAATAATCTTAGTCAAGATTAGATATGCGAAATCAATTTAGTTACATTTGCACGGTATGTCTGTTTGTTTGGAAGATTTTCGGTTACAAAAATTAGTTTAGTTTTACTTAACAATGAAGTGAAAGTTTTTATTTGCAATCAACGTTCATTGATAGAAAAATTAACAAAGATTTTTTGCACATTCTCTGCGTCGATAAATCAATATTAATCTTAATCTAGTACTATTTTTTTCAGACAATAAATGGTTTTGTAGCTTAATATGAATTGCATGCCTTGTGCTTATGTGTTAGTCATTTATTTTGTAAATACGCACTTGAATTAATTACGTACTTAGTAGTATTTGTAAATACCTATAGATATTTCAGTAAAATAACGTTTCTGTATTCATGAGCGGCATTTAGGTAATTTGTCATTTCGGCATGTTGCTCAAGAGATTGTACGAGATAATCTGAGGCGAAAGGTTGCATAAAATAGTCCAGTTGAGAAGCAATTACCTGATCTCCGAAGGTGGTCGGTACGCAGCGCTGGTGACGTAGACATCAGAGTCTGCGCGCGGAGATCCGTTGGTGTGGTGTCGCCGGCCGTTGCGGTGGTCGCCACCGCCGGACGGTGACCGCGTTCGTTCGTCCATTATCTGGAAAGACAATTTAGTTATTAGAGCATTTTTATAGACTTCTGTTAAGTGGCTACTAACGCTCCAGGACACGTAATCAACCCGAGGTAAGATAATGGTAATGAGATCGGCTACAGAAGCAATTTTCTCTCTGACAAGTCTGAGCGTTACGTTCGAATGTTTCGTATAAGTATGTCTCCGTATAATTATTGAGGAACTTTGAAGGGTTTGGTAAGGGAGTCATACTTATCCAATGCTCCCAACTTAGCCTTCAAGGTTAGCAACGCATTTGTGGCCGACTTCAAGTAAGACTCTGATCTTGATCTTTGATTACAGATGTCCGTGGGCGGCAATGGCCACTTACCACCAGGTGGTCTGAATGCTCGTTTGTTACTTTCATAATATAAATAAAAGTTGCTCAATTGATAGCAGCCAGTGGGCGGTCAGCCTTACATGTTTGTATAGAGATTAATCTTTGAATTCGAAAGTCAAATTCCAAAAATTTCCATTTCATTTCTGAATGGACCGCCTCATTAAGCGTCTTTATAAACTGTAATAGACGCCAAAATTTCAACTTCATGGTAGGTAAAGCACAAATGAACTCGGCCGAGTGAAGGAAGTACAGTTAAAATCATTTAATCCTCAATAAACATAGTTACGAGAATCCAGAGCATTATATTGGCTGCGTGACATACGCGGGCGAGGTTTGAACGACATGATTTCTGATTTAAATGTGTTTCGGGTGTGGTGCAAGGTACAGGCGGAGCGATTACAATTTTTTTATTTGGTAAGTCATGCTTAGCGGATTTAAAAAAAATAAAGATATGCCCGAGCGTGCTGTTTAAATAATAATCGAGTTAATCAAGAATATTCGTAATACAAGGCATTGAAGAAAGTTATTTGAGAATTAAATAAACATTTTTATCAATAACTTCGGTTCCGACCCTGTTGTAGATTAAGAAAAAAATATTTCATGTGTTTATAAGGCGACTTTATCTACGACACTAGATACGTTGTGACAATAGAAAATCTATATGAAATTATCTTGTAAAAATGTCTTTTCAAAATATTAAATGTATAGTTGTTATTGTTAATGGTTCTGTAGTTAAGGTTGCCACTTGTTTCATTCAGAAAAAACAAGATCTTCAGAGAAATATGTTCGTATGCAACATGTTTCTAATAAATACCATTTTTCATTTATCTTCACAGAAGGTGACAAATCTATCTGAGGCATATAACATCGACGTGGTCATTTTACCCGCTTCAGTTCCTAACTCACGCCGGTCATTAACCCGTCAATGTTCAATAGCACAGCAGTTATGTTCGTGGCATTTTAATCGACATTCCCGATGTGTGGCCGAAATAAATCTTCGCATGTTTCGTGCTACTCGTGCTCCATGTAAATTGCACTAGCTCTAATCTGCGAATATGTTTGTATTAATTCGGTTACATGCCTCCGTAATTTGAATTTGTGCGGTGGGCTTTATCGGAAATCTTAAATGTCAAATGCTTCCAAGATTTATTAGTTCTTCCAAATATAGGTGCATAATGATGGCTTCTGATTTTGTTTAGGTGATTCTGATTAAATCTTTAATCAATGTGTATAAGTAAATAAAATTGAAATGTCAGTTTGTACGTAAAATAATATGTTTTTTGCTAAATGCATATATTATGAAACTATACCCCACACGGTACCTATAACAAAAACAATTATTAAAAGTTTCATATGTCTATCTCTTTGTTCCGGGTAATATTCTAAACGGTTGGACCGATTTTGAGGGAACTTTCACTATCAGCTAGTTTAGGTAACTTAGGCTACTTCGATTAATTGAAATAAGTCATAAATAATGGCACCGTATAAAAGATCATACGTTTTTTAAAGTGTTCCCTCCATGTATCACGATGATAAATATATCGTTGTTTTCCTTTTACAATGCAGATTTGACGAATGTATGTTTCATCGAAATACGTGCCGTGGAACGTAGATGAAAGCCAATAGAATGAAAATCATTCACATATTAAATGTACGGGGGCCTAGTACACATAAATAGGCAGGAACACAAACCAATTCAGTATTTTTACCCAACTCGGATAAAAGGAAGGTAATGTTTTAGATTAAATTATGTATTTAAATAATATTATCCATTTGTATAGCTAATAAAGATGGATAACATTGTTATTTATAATTCATTCTTTTGTAATTATGACGAAATAGAAGTATACACTATATTTTTTCAAAATATTGTATTTATTAGTGTTACAACGGCGAAGTAAATCATTTCGAGAATCGATATTTAGAATTTTGCTCAGTATTGACCCATTTTTGGGCACTGATTTCTTTTAACAATTCAAGGGACTTTATATGCCCTAGTCCATCACAATGGTCAAATGGCGAACTTCAAACACATTTGAAATATTTATTAAATTTTCAATAGGCTTTTTTAAGATGTCGTTTTTCATTGTTAAAAGAACTCATTATTAATTTGAATTAATAAGATTTAAAGTGTTCTAATTAATCATCAGGATACTAATTATCAATAAGAAGCAACTGTAATAAATATCAGAAACAAATTACTTTAGATGTGTTAATTTCACGTAGTTTAGTTTTCCGTTTCTGTCGCCGACTGTACCGGACGTCGTAATTTACATTTTATCGTAGCTCACAAACTCACGGATACACAGATGGACGGGCGAGCTGATTTAATTATATTTGCGGGAGTCAGCGGCTAATTTAATGGTCTCACTGTGAACGAGAAACGATTCAGAATGTACTGTGGTAAATTTTCACAAACGAAATAGCGCCACAAGTATTATGAATTGGTCATTAATGTTTTTAAAACAACTTGTTTATGTATAAGCTCTGAGCTGAGATTTACAAAGCACGGTCGTTCCCTGGGCAGCCTTAACCTACACCGCCAGAATGTCATTACTTAAAACTAATATAGGTACAAAGTAAAAATATTAACCGTTAAATTTCAAACTCCATGTTTGTTCCAAAGGTTCGAAGACAGATTTTGTTTAATAATTTAGTCTTATTTTTAAATTTAATATAATATTAATTGTTAATTTAATAAGCATGATAGAATTAGACGGACGAGAATATAACATGTGGTTTTTATGTTCCGCTATTACGCAAATTGGGTGTTGGTGGCGTTCAATCAATGACAGTACCTAATTTCACTTATCTTCGTAATATTTGGTGTTTGTTCATTCGTCGTCGTCAATATTGTCCCATTGCTGGGCTTGGTATCCTCTCGAGTGAGAGGAGTTCAGGATATACTCTACCGCGCTGGCAAGTGCGAATTGGTAGACTTCACACACCTTTGAAAACTTTTTTATTAAGAACTCTCAGGCGTGCAGGTTTCCTCACGATGTTTTCCTTCACGGTTAAAGCAAGTGATAAATATTTTTTAATAGGCACATAACTTGGAAAAGAGAGAGGTGCGTGCCTGGGATTTGAATCTTGAACCCCCCAATTGAGAGATCGAGTTTTAAACATTACGCTATCACTGCTTGTTTGTTTATTAGGGTAAGTTAAATTTGTAATAGGCATTTCTAAAAACAGACGTTACGTTTTAAAATGGAGATCACAGCAAGCTTATTGCAATAATTAGTGCTACAGCTATATCGCAAATGATAACCGATTACGCAGCTCGCGAGTCGAACTTCAACTTATAAAAAACAAAGATGTATCGCTTATAGTTTACTTGTTGACGGCGAGACATCTGGTTGTAGTATGTTTGGAAACTGTTTTGCGTCAGACTCAGGAATGCACTTGTATAATAGGCCAGTTAATTTAATTTTGCCAATAACTTATTTTATTTATTTTTGCAAGAATTATGTCGCTGTAATGGATTTAGTACGGAGAAAGTTTTAGAGCTAGTTATGCATTGAAATACTTTGTACTAAAGTCTACTAGAGAAGCTACTTCAAACATAAATCGCATTTCTCTTTAGTGACTTTAAACTTATAGTCGCCAAAGCGCTGCAATAATAATACTGTCTAACGTTTCCTTCAAAACTGCAGCGCTGGATTTGCTACAAAGGGGTATGCATGCCATCCGCATAAACTGTAAAAAGCTCTACAGCACTGAGTGCAGTGCGGCCAAGCGCCGCAGTTGAACGGGACACAACAGTCGTATGCAGTGTTTTCTCTATTACTTTAGAACATAGTATCTCGATGGTGTTATGAGCGATTTTGACAGTATTATTTTGATAATAAGAATATGTATGCAATCTAGATAATAGTAAGTGGTAAATCCTACTCATGGATATTAATAAAATCAACTCCAGTTGGTATTAGTCTTACGTGATTGATCAGATGCATTGATATCCCTGAGGACTAAGTTGGAATACGAACATACCAGCACACTAAATCGCTATACATTATAAATACCTAAATAAAATTGAAGTGTCTGTTTGTAATGTCAAAATAACAACATTTTACTGGAAATATAAAGGTATACACGGTAACAATAAAAAAATACAATTATAAAAGTTTTTATCTGTCTGTCGGTTTGGCTGAGGTAATTTTCTAAACAGCTGCGCCGATTTTGACGGGACTTTCACTGGTAGATAGCTGAAGGTCTAAGGCGTAACATTGGCTAATTTATTTTTGAAAAAACATTAGCGTGCGGTCCACGCGTATACGCCAGTCAACGTGGACGTTAATGTCAGTTGCTACTAGGCACATAATAATGTATAGGTACATTTTTTACTTCTTTAACGCGGGTGAAACAGCGGGGATCAGCTAAGTATAAGACAGAAAAAGGGGCGGGTGTGTGCATTCGAAGTCGAATGTTTCGAACACAAACACACAAGCTTTATGTGCACAGATAACACAAACTCACCGTGTATTCAGACAACGTTCTTTCTGAGGGCGATCGGTGACTGTCATTCTCCTCCCTGGAGGACGCTCGGTGCAAATACCCCCCGGACGAGGGCGAGTCCACCCCCGAACGATGCGTCGCCACATAATGGTTGTTCTTCACTTTATGCGCCATCTTGGAAACTTGACAGCTAGGTGTCACTAGTGTCGCTCATTTTTATTATCTGTACAACATTTTTTCTTTTTTTAATTTCTATTCAGCCAATTAATCTGTCATGTTCGGTTTTGATATTATTTCTCGATGTATTTCGATGTAGGTTAGTCGGGCCTGTAACAAAGGAATGATTTGGTTAGTAGGATGTTCGACCTTATGATAACCTTGAAGGTTCGTGGAGTAATTTGCGGTATGGTAGCGATATTGACCTATACAGTTCACTTGTTCGATCGCTATTTGATTGGAATGGGCGGATATGATTTGGCAAGATCACGTTGGTAGGCCTAATGAATGAAAAATAATCAGTTTTTTTTCAAAGGTTGTTGGTTTTATGATTATTTTCAATGTTGTTTTTGGTATGCGGCAATTGTGATTTTTTTATAGTTAAGTATTGATAAATGTATGTTATCGTGTATTAGTTGTTATTTTAAAAGGTAAGTATTTAACATAGACATAATGATATCAGATGGAAACTGAGGAAAAATGGTACGGTTATTATCTAAAAACCGTTTAACAAAATCATTTGAGCCGTTTCAGTGTTTAGTATAATCGTAAATAAAGGATGTTTTTAATTTATATTTTTATCGATTTCATTTTTATCGATATTAATATATGTATGTACAGGTTCTAGACTTATACTCCTAAAATATTATCATGTACAGGCAGATATAACGGACCTAGTCAATAATTTATGTAGTAGGTGTACTAAATCCGAACGCTGCGATATTCATACACGGGAATAGGTACATTTATTCTAAACGTAAGAACTTTTCCATTACCTACTTAAGCAAAAGGCACAAATTCAAACAAGGCAATCTTCTTCAAATCATCTTTAGAGATCGATATTATGCTTTCACTGGGCTTTAAATCAAGATCATTCCGATTTGAATCATTCGAATCATTGCTCGTTGTGATCAGTGAATCGATTTCGTTCCTTAGCAATTAAATCGATTCAGGTCAACCGCCGATCGAACCGCAAAAACGACTGACAGATCAGGGTTTTCTTGATCAACAACAATTATGGGAACTGAGCGATTGTCTTCGAGTAATGGGTTAGTGACAATGGCATTTGGAATTTGCCTCGCATTTGCTGGCGTAGGTTTTTCTATATTATTGAAGTAGCAAATGCATGCTGTCCACTTGACGTACGTAGCTACGCCCATGCAAATCTGCGATCAATCCAAAATAAGGTTAGTCCTACCTGTACGCCACAGATGCTTTGGACGGAGGACTAAGTCAAAACTCCTCTCATAAGTGTGACATTCATACCATAACCTTTAAGCTAGGCCGCAGCAGCGCTTAACACTGATGTTATATGGTTAAACAAGTTAAACCACAATGAGTTCTACCACGTTCAAAGTTTTCTTACTTTATAGTTTTGAATATTGGAACCTGATTCGAAATATCCTTTTGTATTAATAGCTTTTCTTGGGACTTTCTTATTTATATTGCCCATTTTGTTTAGTCATCCAATAGTTTCTTTAGTATTTTAGTCTATTCGGTCTGATAGCAATCTTTTGCTACAACACCACCATTCGAGAAGTAATCAATAATGGCAATATTCGTCACCAGACCTTTTCGAGATCTGATGTGATCACCTACTCTCTCTTTACCTACCTATCTCCCTTACTTCCTGCTCTCTCCTAAGAAAATGTCTTTGTAAGTTTCTCTGAACCACGTTATGTGTGTTTTTAATGATTATTTTAATTTGGTTTAGAACTTTCTTTGTACATGGTTTGTTTGAGTCCATTATGGTCAAGAAGTGTGAAGGCCAAGAATATTAATATTCATATTAATCTTTATTAAACAACTCTACTTGCTTTCACTCCTACTCGTAGCAACTCTTCCTAATGAAATCCTTCAAACTAGAATACAGTTAAACCTTCCGTTATAAGGAAGAAACATAAGTACCAGTATTGCCTTAGCCAGATCACAAAGAACTATCATTTTTGAAATGCCCCAGCATCTATGAAAAAATATGCATTAATTTTTATAGACATCCGTAAATAACAGTGGCTATTCCCAGAAGAAAAAAACTATTGACATGTTAATATGATCTGATAAACGATCTGATAATTATGAGCTCGACTATTAAAATACTTCAACAATGGCATGTTGAAATCGATAATGGTGATCCATAGGTTGAAGGATTTCCGGGTTCAGTTCATATAGGTCGAGTGGAACACGTTCTGATAGTAATCACGAAATACATCAGTTTTTCATTAAAACAACGGAAATATATATATACAAATAAATAAAATTGAAATGTCTGTTTGTTATGTCAAGATAATAACTTTTTACTAAATGCATATGAGAGTATATACGGCACCTATAACAAAAATACAATTATAAACAAATTTGTGTGTCTGTCTGTCGGTCTGTTTGTTACGGTTTGTCTGTTACGGTCTGTTGTCAGAAATTCTTGCGTAAACTATTAAGAAAAAAAAATGTAAGGAAAATTAAATAAATAAAAAAGAAAAATGTATGTCTTGTACCTAATAGTTGGTTGATGATGATAAGTTGCATTCCCATTAGAGATTCCGTAATTATTTTTATACCTAAAAGATTGGAGTTTTAGATTAATTAAATGCCAATCAAATATAACTGATGATGATTTCATAAATTGTGTGCTAAGCTTAAGTCCATATTCTTATATCTATAAGACGTTAAGCCAATCCTACTGGATTCCAGCAAAATCAATATACATATTTGCTTAATTTAAAAGGTTACGACACTTCATGAGATACGAGGTTTTCATCGACGATAAAATTACCAGCGCACGTTCACAATCATGACTCCGTGTAAATCATTACGTGGATATGCAAATTAGTCGGTGAGTCAGCCCTCTTTCAACACCTTTCGATTGTTGGGAATTTTGGCACGACTTGAAAGGTAAACACATGAGGACAAATGAGAGCTGAGTGAATAGATCCACTTAAATAAACCTTAAGTGTGGAGTTTCTACCGCCATTTCTTTAATTGCGAAATAACTGAAAGTGGCAATTAATTTTAACAGTAATGGCTTGACGTAGATGCACGCTGGCGGTGCCACGAACAGGTCTCTTTTCCACTGGGCACTTGTCCAGAGTCCCCGGATTAACGGGGCCCATATGTCCTGAGAAATATCTTGCAACGTGTTGCCTTTTTACTTACTTTTAGTGACTTTTGATATTCAGTCTAGCGAATCATCAATTTTAGATTATTTGTGTATTCTAGTAGAAAGTGATCTATCAAGGTCATTTGGACCTCATTATTTTTGTGTGCCCAGGGCCCCTTAAAGGCAAAGACGGCCCTGACCACGAGCGGAACCTATGCAAGACCAGTTCAGCCCTAACGTGGTAAGGTTAATGAGGTTGATGCGCTTTCTTGTAGAACTTAATGGAACCGCCATTATAATTACATTGTCTAACGATGTTCTTCGCTTTATGGCTTATTGGATAACTGGCACAAACCACCATTCCTTTCAACGTATACATATATACAAAGCTCCTTTATTTAGCTACATACTACAATAATAACAAGGTAGGTAGGTTTCATTTCTGCCTTATGACAGCAGCTTATGACTCAGCAGCGCTTAAGTGCTTGTGTTCTGGTTTGAAGGGTTGTGGTAAGGGGTACATACTTATTCGAGACGTTCCAACTTTGTCCTTAGGGGTAGCAACGCATCTGTGTCCACTCTCAGGTAGGACTATCAACTCATGTGTCTTACCATCAGGTAGTCTGCATGCTCGCTTCATACTTTCATAACATAAAATTAGTAGGGTTAGGAGCATCTTTCTTCCTTTATTGGCCTATTTCCACGACTGAGTGCAAGTTTATTTATTTTAGTGAAAGAAAGTCTTGAAGGGAATAATTTCCGTACCCTTTAAATACATTATTGACAAAATTAAAAAAATATGAAGTACCTAAGTACATGCACAAACACACAAAAAACATGTTAAGTATATGTTACAAAATAAAATATAGCGAACATGATTAAATCTTAAACATAAAGAATTTAGCTATAACATCAAGATAAGTGCATTTAAGACTACTAAAGAATTTTTATCATAGCTGAAAACTACCTTGGACATAATCGGAATCATCAATTTCTACTGCGTAATAAAATATAATCGATTTGTTCATAGGTTTAAATCTTTAGATATGCTCGTTAGATATTAAATATGTCGTTAAATTTGTTATATTGGTATCGAGATTGTGCGAGCGGCTATGCTTTCGTAAACATGTCGGAAAAGCAAGAATGACTTAACCGAGAAGACCAACTGAAGACCCACTCAAGAAATTGCTGGAACCCTTTTAAGGAAGTGTACTTGACCACAACTGGGATCTTCTGGAGTACCCTTCACCTGGCTGCACTATGGTAGATTGATGAACGTCTCAAGAAACTAAGATGTATTTTTTTGCAGTGAAATAAAAATATCCTTAGGTTCAGGGCATCTTTTTTGCTCAAAGAGGAAATTTTGTGGAGAACATTTTAGAGCAGTGACTTTACGAAATGACTTAATTAACTGTACGACAAACAAGAGCCCTTCATTTTATTTACATTTTCTACTTGTTACATGAACTAATGAAATTTCTTATACCGTTTTGAAAAGATTATAAAACAAGCAAGTTTTTTAAAATAGTGGCCACTTCGGTGTCCGTACATGTTTTTCACACGACAGGTGTTAGAACTTGCATGACGGAATTTGTTTGAGTGAGACTTTTAACTTTATAACTAAATGAAAAGTTGTTGTATTTCGATTAGGTAAAAATTATAATATGTTCCAGAAAGCACGTAAATTCAAGAATTTGATAAAGATAACAAACTCGAAAAATCTTACAATTTGTGGTGTTCATAAGTCAAAGAGTAAAAAGGGTGTGTATGCTAATATCTTTAAAACCATGAGTATGAGTGTGAGTGTGTGTGAGTGTGAGTGTGTGTGTGTGTGTGAGTGTGAGTTTGAGTGTCAGTGTGAGTGGTAGTGTGAGTGTCAGTGCCAGTGTCAGTGTGAATGTCAGTGTCAGTGTCAGTGTCAGTGTGAGTGCGAGTGTGACTGTGAGTTTGACTGTCAGTGTGAGTGTGAGTGGGAGTGTGAGTGTGAGTGTGATTGTGAGTGTCAGTGTCAGTGTCAGTGTGAACGTCAGTGTCAGTTTCAGTGTAAGTGCGAGTGTGAGTGTGAGCGTGAGTTTGGAAATTCACACGTAAATATTCTGATAGACCTTTGTGTGACTCATACGTGGTTGCAAGGTGATATACTACATACGGAACACCCTGTATAGTCTAATAGTCCATAAATAGCAATGGAACTTTGAACTTTCGTTTAACACTACTATTAAAACAGTACTATAAAAACAGACACACAAAATGCTTGTACTTTATTTGTTTGTATAATTGGCTTTATACATATACGAGTACGTTGGTGTACCTTGAGGTAAGGCGAGAAATTATAGAGCCCTTTTAACCTTTTAATCGACAGACATTTTGTTAATGGTTATGGGCTAATGAAATATTGCCTTCACTGCGAAGGATTTTGTTAAATAAAAGATACATTAATAATATCACAAAACATTCGGCTAGCCGTAAGCGTCAGCGTTGAACGAATATCAGCAAGTTTATACAATTAGCTTGAAATTTCCTGAACTTATAAAATCAGTCGGATACATTTATTAACGCTGAACGCTGACGTTAGCAGCGTCACGTGAATACCGCTTCAAGCGAATATGCCGTGACTAGGGTAATTTTTAACATACGCTGGTAGAGTCAGCGTTAGCCGTCAAAAACTAGTGTATGTATCCGATCTTATAAGACACATTTCTCTGTACATTGTAGCTAAATTTGCTTAACATTGAAATTACGCTTGGAGCCAATGTTTCGTGGTCTTCGAATTACTGTGTTGGGGTTTGAAGGACTGGTACGTAAATAGACTTTCAACAAAGCCATAGCTAAGGGATTGGTTATTTAATCTAGAGTGAGGCTGGAGGCAGCTCCTTAGGATCTGATGCAACTGTTGTATCTCAGTCGTGACTAATTTATGGTTGACTGCAAGCATCTTCCATTTCAAAAAGATAAGGCTCAATACCTTACAATTTGAATTAAGATTTTTTTATGTTTTGGAAGTACCAAACGAGCATGCAGCCCACCTGATGATAAGTGGCCACTGCCGCCTATGGACATCTGTAATTAACCCCAGATAAGATCACAGTCCTACTTGAGGTCGGCCACAGATGCGTTGCTATTCCTGAAGATAAGTTGAGACGCCTCCAATTATGTCTTACCACACCCTTCAAACCAGAACACAGCAGCGCTTATCACTGCTATTATTAGTCAGAAATAGATGTGGTGGTAGTGCCGCCGAACCAAAGCGTTCTACCACCGTTATACCGTATAATTGTAAGATTTAGTTTTAGGTACATTCAGCAAGATATTACCAACCTATTACACATAAAACAATAAAAAACCATGCCGATGGATCGTATCGATAAGTGGCGCAACCATGGAGTATCGAATACAAATCGATCTCTATCGACTACTAGCAACATTTCGGTAATAGTTCTTGCAATTTGTTATCGATGTTTCAATCGGGTCGGGGAATATGGAGCGAAATAACAAGCATGTTATTGATAATTATGATATTTCACTAGCTCCTGCTCGCGACTGTAAAGTATACTGAAATTTGAATAGAGGGTAGCAAAACAGTTATCTGTATATATTAAGAATGTAACTCGCGATCCCTGTCTGTTTGTTTAAAATTAGTTAGCACCAAAACTTTTGAATGGAATTCAATGGAATGCAGAATTCATATTACCTATCTTAATTTAACTTATACACTATACATATATCATTAAAATTTATCCATTCTATCAAAAGTTATTACAATTTTAAATCAGAAGTAACTTTTCTTACTTCGAATTACGTACATACGTGAACATAATAATTCTACTGTAGTGGACTAGATTGGGTTATTGTAGGTACGAACGTCACTGATTCACGGGCAACTGGAGAATAACGTTCGCCTGGTCAGCTTGTTTATACAATAAAGTTCAGTCGCAGATGTGTATCTATATGTGTGTGTGTGTTGAGGACAAGGTTGGAACGTCTTCGACGAGTATGTCTCCCCCTATCTTCATGTTAACTACAAAAAATTGTAGGTAATTTTAATTCCTGTTTAAGCCATAAACCGTTATTAATACGTTTAAATACATCGCATTAACCATTATTATTAAAACAAAAAATCCAGTACATGACCGAATTTATAAATCCTGACCTTTCTGGTTCCAATTACAGGTTGTTTACGAAGAAAGCTCTTTTACTAATTGGGTGTAATTTAACCCAATTTGTAACTCAAATTCCTTTTAAATGATACGCTTTCCTCAAAGAGTCCTACGAGATTGTGAATCACGCCTCTGAATTGTTCACTCACGCGATACAGTTTTGAATCTTTAATGCTTTAATTTGTCTGTAATTTGTAAAATGGCAGGATTTTCATGCTAATGTCTTGTAAGATTATTTGTTATATTTAAAAACTGAATTGTAATAATTATCTTTTAAGTTATTGATGAGTTTCACTCTACATTTTCTACCTCCACAAGTAGTTACCAAGACATACATTAGACTCGTCAAAATTAAGTGAATGGATCCGAATTATAGGTCGTAGTTATTGAGAAGTCTCCGTTTTTTTCTCAGATCTCAGATATATGTCTGTCGTTAGGTTGAAAGACTCCAGAGATTTTTTTTTTTATCCGACTGCAGTAAAAGGGCGGCTGCGGGCGGCAAAAAACTAAAATCACAAAAAAATCCTAAATCATATTTTCAAGGCATTACATACTAAAAGTAGTCACCTATTTTTCTCTTTTAAGCATTAGATTTTTGTTTAAATAAAAATATATTCAATGTATGTAAATTAAAAACTTATCAATAGGTTTTATAAATTATACTAAAATAATGCAAATTTTTCGCTGCAATTAGTCGGAGTCGGTGATTCTGGAATGAGTCAAAGGTTTTTTCTCGTAGAAGGTGGTTTAAAAACAAAACCAATGTATGCAAGTTAATAACATAACACATATCTAATTGGATCAGCTGACGGGTTACGTCTCGGTCCGCTTCAAGCCTATCATAGCCATCAAATGATGATTACTTTTAACGCCTTCCTCTAACATATATGATGATGAGGGGCAATGGGTTCATTTATATTGTTTGTAATTAGGGATACACGCCTTAAGTTTAAAGAGACGTAAGGATACCAAACGTTATGGAAAGATTTTTTTAAGCAGAAAATTAGGAATTTCGAATAGTTATACAAAATATTTATATATCAATTAAGTCGATTAGCTTTTTATATGTAAGTACAAATATATGAAAAAATAGGCACAAATAAAATATTTTCGGTTTATTTAAATTATTCCTCAAAAAGCTAGCCCAATAAAAAAATCTATAAAGTCTAAAGGAAACTTTTGACTAATTATAACAGAGCTACAATTACTGAAACTAGAATCATGAAATTTAGATAGTAAGTTCAATTTGATATCCAGTAAAGGTAAAAGGGATGTTTTGATACTCCACCTTTAAGGGGTTTAAATTTGGTTAATGCCATGCGCGTACACGCGTATACGCACGCATATAAATTCACTAACTGGTCCCCGCGGTTTCACCCGCGTTAAAGAAGTAGAAAATCATGCATTAATCTGCCTAGTAGCAACTGACATTAACGCCCGCGACGGCAGCCGCATGCGCTTGGAACGTACGAAGTGTTTTTTCTAAAAGTAAAGTAGCCTTACGCCTTAGACCTTCAACTATTTTCCAGTAAAAGTCCCGTCAAAATCGGTCCAGCCGTTTAGAAAAAAGTTTAGCTAAATAGGCAGACATTTTTTTAAATTGTATTTTTGTGTGTATACTTTCATATGCATTTAGTATCGAAAAAGTTGTTATTTTGATATTACAAACAGACACTTCAATTTTATTTATTTGTATAGATTTCATTTCGTAAATAAAAAATACCTAAAATCCATCTTATTAAAACGTTACGGTTTTCGTTAAAATTCGTTATTTTTCTTTAGATATACGCGCATATTATAGTTATATTTCCTTGATACCATACAATGACTGACGAAGTCTAATAATTTCTTTCAAACATCCTCTGCTATGCTTTCTATGCATGAGTACCTAATTACTGTAAGTGATACCAATTTGTAATTGCAATAATTACCGATTCTATCTCGCTTTTGTTACATAAGTGGTGTAATTAGTTACCGCGCCCCATAAAAAGTAATTTGTTTAGTTATAAATGTTATAATTTATTTTTAGATTTGATGAAATTTTGTTTATCGAGAACTCGAACACGCGACTTTAATATGCGACTGAAAACAATGTTTAATTTTTTTAATGCCTTTTCCAAAATCCATGAATAATCTCAATTGTTACTTCATGATTACATTGAATAAGTGCAAATTAAAAATAGTATTCGACGCAGAATACGAGAAAAGTAATATTATATTTGATTTTTCTATATTGGATTAATGTGTAACTACGTAGTCTAAAATATTTCACGTATTTTATATGTACCTAAGGTTTTTTTTACCTTTAGTTTAAAATAAAGTTTTAATACACGATCGATTTAATACGATAAACTTTAACTGTCGAAATCTTGGACGCAAATCGCAGATCGCAGTCGCCAATCGTAGTCGCAAGTTGAGATCCTTAGAAAACCAGATTAATGTTGACCAATGCACGTCTGACTTAATTTGATTTGAATAGAACTGGTTCAATCATGCTCACGTCAGTAAGTTATTTCTATACACTCGTCAACTTTTTTTATTAATATTGATATGTCATGGAGATGATGTATCTGTTTTTGTAGTTAGTTACATCTATTTTGATACTGTTTGTTTGATATACAATAGTTTGTTATGCAAATTTCCGTTTTGTGTGTATTTATCGTATATAAATGGATATATACTAGAAATAGAATATATAAATGTATTTTTATACTTTATTTTGGTAATGTTTAAATGATAAGAGGCAAAGCAAAATAAAAATGTTGAGAAAATTAGTAATTATTAACAAAAAAATGTTTTTTATTATTTTTTTATAATGTGGAAGTAGCAAACAAGCATGCAGTTAAGTGGCCACTGCAGCCCATGGACATCTGTAATCAACCCTACATAAGATCACAGTCCTACCTGAGTTCGGCCACAGATGCGTTGCTAACCCTGAGGACGAAGTTGGAACGCCTCGAACAAGTATGTCTCCTATACCACACGCTTCAGACCAGAACAGCAGCGCTTAACATTGCTGTTATTAGGCAGAAATAGGTGTGGCGGTGGTGCCGCCGCCCTTTATTACGTTACCACGTTAACATTTCACTTATTTATTTATTTACCTTAAACAATAACGAGTTTTAAACGCAAAATTGTTACGTTTATTACTGGAACTGAATTCCTACGCCAATGACATCGACAACGCCGATACGGAATTAATTGCTCCAAGTTATTTCAATATTATTTTGGAGAGAGCATTCAAAACTTAGCTCACTGTATTCAAATGCTCGCCCGATTTGGTTCCGTTCAAGTATGTTATAAACGTGGCTTCGTATATATGCAAATACGATTCCCGGGTTCGCATGCCGAGTGCACATTGCGTTTAGTGCGTACAAACGCTTATAATTGAATTATGTTTAAATGTTCATTTAAGATAAATATTTGCAAAACAAACCTTTAAAAAACGTTACCATTTTCAATCTCACAGTGAGTTACGACACAGTTAAAGACGCCCCTTTAAATATGCTAAGGTATTAAGCAGTACTTGGGTTACTAAATCATGATATAAGCTGTGCCCAGACCCTTTCATAGGGACGAGACGAATAGATAATTACTTAGCAAATTTATTTGAAAAAAATAATATATCCACGTCGTTAATCTTATTCCTTTTAATTATGCACAACATAAATAAAATTAAGGGTGTATATGAAGTAATTTGAAAACGAAAATTACCGTTTAGCAATTGCCTAACTTGGCGCAATTATTAAATCCGCTACTGTTTAAATACCGGCATAGGTATCTGGCTGATCCGGTTATGAATAATTTATCTTAGTAGCCCATAATTGATATTCGATAAGTATTTGTTGTTCACCTTATTTATTACAATTGGTACTGATCATAAAATTTCCGAGTGTCATTGCAAAATATCATAAGGTTCGTAAAGATGTCGAAACTATTATTTTTTGTGAAAAAAATGTATAATATTGAGTACTTTGTATTATATAGTCATAGTAAGTACCAATATCGCGTTCAATTGGAGTTTCTACATAAAAACAGAAAAAAACTTAATTGTCATGCTACTTTAAGTAAATAAGGTCAAATGACCGCATCTTCTGTTGGTTCAAGCAATATTTTAGTAGAAATAATTTTACCATAAATAGCATCTTCTCGCTAAAACCGAGGAAACTATTAGGTGTAAATAACGTACATGGAGTTGCGAGGAATATGTATGAAATGCAAAAAAGCCGTATCTTATTTAGATAAACAGTGTTTAGCAATTCTATTGGTGTTTATTGCCGACGTGGCCCGCTGTTTGCCGAAACGGTGTTACAAAAACAATGGACCGTTTAAAAATATGCTTCTATGGTGTGATACTGATGATAGCCTTTAGCGATACATATTTGAAGGTAGAATCCTACGTCGCAGCGCGGTGTCCCTGTAGCCCGAGATCAGAATAGCGCTACGGTATCCCCTGCCCGTCGTAAGAGGCGACTAAAAGAGGGCTTCCGGGGTTGTGGGCGGTGAGAGTGGGAGCTCTAACCGTCCAACCAGTGACCCCGGGAAGGTCGGCCATAAACACCAGACGGTGTGGTGAGCCTCAATGCTCACGGGGGCAGAGCGCGTTGAGGCATCGCGCTTGGAGGACTCCAGTTGTGTTCCGATGAAGAATCCCGGAGTTCTCCATGCAGTGCTGAAGACGGCCACTGGAGGGTTTTTAGTGCGGCAGAAATCCCATGTACCCCGGCGTCGCTCCTACGGCGTCGGGTACTTTTTGAAGGTTTCCCCCTCGACAAAAAAAAAAGAAGGTACAATCTTATGTGGGTTACGTGAGTTGACTCCGGCGACACCTTCTACCCCCTTTTGCCTTATTACAGCAGTGTTAGGCACTACTGTATTACAATTATCCGAAGACAATTATCCGAATTGTTGTAACTTAGTCCTCAGGGGTAGCATCTGTGACCAACCTCAGGTAGGACTCTGACATTATCTGGGGTTGATTACAGATGGCCTTGGGTAGCACTGGTCAATTACCATCAGGTCGACTGCAGGGTATTTGCTACTTCTGTATGATAAAAAAAATCCACCATAATTAAAACCAAACAAAAACATATACATCCAACAAATAGGAAAAAATGGTGTGCATTGGAACATTTATTATAGGGAAAATGAGATTGAATTTGTTAATTTGCTAAGTTTCATTTAAAAAAATAACGTATTTTTTGACGTAGACATCTGACATAGTTCACCTTCATACATATGTATTACAAAATACATATATATTTTACATTTTCGGTATTGTACTCAGTAATGTGAACAATAAATGTTTTATTTTGTTTAATTTACTACATTTGTAACAATTATAATACATAAATATTAACCCTTCTCGCTCCTTTACA
>DWNY01000043.1:0-24536 GCA_018250635.1 Telegonus apastus | reverse complement strand
AATCAGAAGTAACTTTTCTTACGTCGAATTACGTACGTACGCGAATAGTTCTACCTTAGTGGACTAGATGGCGTTATAGTGAAAACATCACTGACCCACGGGCCAACTTCTAAATACTAATTGCAGAACAACGTTCGCTTGGCCAGCAAGTTTTATAATCAGAATGTAACTCGCGGCCGCTGTCTGTGTGTTTAAAATTAGTTAGCACTAAAGCTACTGGATGGAATTTACTGGATTGCAGATATATTCATAGTACCTATCCTAAATTAACTTATAGGCTATATATCATTAAAATTTATCCATTGTATCAAAAGTTATTATAATTTTAAATCAGAAGTAACTTTCCATTTTACGCGCAAGCTTCTAATACCAATCGGCAGAACAACGTTCGCGTGGTCAGGTAGTTTGTAATGAAATATAGTGACCACTACTGCTCCTCGTCTTAAACGTGTTAGAATAAGAAACGTACCGACTATTTAGTAATTACGTTTAAAATATGATTAAAATTGTAAACAAAAACGCACTTAGAGCCACATAAATATATCTTTATTAACTTTAATCACGATAAGTAACGTTAAGCGCAATTAGGCCCAATCAAAATCCACAAACAGTTAGTTAGTTAGTTCTTTTGTGCACGATGTTCTTTCGATAGTAAAGTTGAAAAAGTGCTATTAATAATTATAATTCCACGCGTAACCGGAATAAACAAGCAACGGACAGGCAACCATACTGTTTTATAGATAGTTATGTTTTTCATATGGTTCCTCTGTAGTTAGCAGAGATTAGGTTAGGCTTGACAGCTTGTAACCCATTTCGGCTTTACAGTCGTGGTGTATACTGTTTTTTTGAAGACGCAAAGTTAGAGACTTGTAAAGTATTACGGATTAGTCAGGGAAGGTAATGCATCCGTGACTGATTAGCACTGACTATTCGAGTTGGGTAAGTGAAATACTAAGAGCGGAAAATGTTAAAATGTTTACAATTTGCATCTTGCAATTTACAACTTGAGGTCTGAAATTAACCAAAATTCAATCAGGAGGTGACCTACTCAGGAGCTGTGATACTACAAATAAAAAGGTATAGGCCCGCGACGGCGATCGCATGCGCGTGGAGTGCGCGCTTATATTTTTTTCAAAAATCAAAGTAGCTTAAGATAGGCCTTAGACCTTGAGCTATCTTCCAGTGAAACTCCCGTCAAAATCGATCCAGCCGATTAGAAGATTACCTCGGTCAAACAAACACACAGACAAAAACTATTATAATTATATTTTTGTTATAAGTGCCGTGTATACTTTCATATGCATTTAGTAGAAAGTTGTTAATTTGA
The DNA here is from genome assembly GCA_018250635.1 of Telegonus apastus. Taxonomy (NCBI): domain Eukaryota; kingdom Metazoa; phylum Arthropoda; class Insecta; order Lepidoptera; family Hesperiidae; genus Telegonus; species Telegonus apastus. Next base: position 23,209 of record DWNY01000043.1, on the reverse strand, counting down.
CATTACAGATAGACACTTCAATTTTATTTATTTGTATAGAAATTCCAGATCAGTAACCAATGTTTGTAGGCGTTGGTGGCCACTCAACTGCCACTCGTTTGCTGCTTCACTCACCTACTTAGGCAGAAACACTTAAAACATTATCATGCTTAGATATATTGACTAAGTTTTTTCAGTATCGCCTCTTATCAAGCCAACATCTTCACGGTATTAAATAATAAATTCGTAACCATAAACAGAAATAGACAAACCGGTAAAGGATGTAAGATATATAGATGACTGCTCGTTATATATCGCTATTATTGCGTGAGGTGTATTTTTTACCTAAAAAATTAATCGTCCGATTGGGTTCGATTTTCCAGTGGGCGAGGAAATCGTTGAAGATTATTTTAACGCGTACAATAAAATTACAATTTATGTTACGTTAAGTTTAAAATTTTTCTCTATTTGCTTAGAAATATCTTAGAGTGAATGCGTTTTATGTTAGATGCACTTTTATTAGTCAAGTAGTTAAATACCTACGCAGTATGGACGCAGTTTGGAAGTACGATTTTTCCAAATTGTTTATAGATATGATTTTTTAATAATAATGGAGCAGACGAGCATGCAATCCACCCGATAATCAACCCCAGATAAGATTACAGTCATACCTGAAGTCAGATGCCTTGCTATCCCTGAGGACTAAGTTGGAACGCCTCGTATAAGTATGTCTCTTTTACCATACCCTTCAGACCAGAACACAGCAGCGCTTAACGCTGCTGTTATAAGTCAGAAATAGATGTAGCGGTGGTACCGCCGAAGTCGAACCACAAAAGGTTCTACACGATTAAGATTGTAGTCCCGCTGTTGGGCTCAGGCCTCACAAGTTGTGACCAGGAGAACAACATCTATGTTCAAGTTAACTTATTATACCCAGTACCTAAGTATACAAAAACCAACTTATGCAAAGACATGAAACACAGAATTAGTATCAAGTAATAAACATGAGCTTTATCGTACGTAATTTGAGTAACTACAAATTAACCCGCGACGTAAGCAATTCTGCTAACGGTACCCGTTCTGAGATCGGACCCGACAGATCGAAATCGTCCTTTTGTTTTATTCACACTTCACTTTTCGGAAAATAATGTCATTGACAAGCTATGAAACTGTTTACATTAGATGTATAGGTGTCGCTAGTGCGTAAGTGTCCACTAGTGCCCTCTTTGTGTTGATATAGTTTCTTTACGTCATTGTCAAATAATGAAGCTGTGTATACTACTTTTATAGGTTTACAAAAATGATTGAATTAACGTATTACGTAAATAAAATGTGACTTTTCCATTCAGATACCCTCATAATTTTGATTATGATTTTTCTTTCGATTCGCTAAACTAACCTTTGACATGCTGATTTAGGCCGGAATGTTTGAGCACTTACCTGAAACAATAAATGTGCACATGAATAAACCGCTTAATATCTACAAAAATAAAATCTATATAGTTCAAACGGATGAAGGAAAAGTTGGATTTAAAAATGTACATGCGTTTATGTTGTAGAAGTTGTTACAAATTGTGTTATTGCACATAATTGGTAAGTACATTTCAACATGATATTGTAAGACATTTTCCCTCATACATTATTCCTGTACGGTGTTTTACAGTTAATTACCATTATGAGCGTACGCGCTATAATTCTTATTTCACGTAGCAATTCGCGACTGTCCGATATCGGTACATAATTGCGTGGTAACCCTCGCATTACATCATTGAACGGTTTAAAAATTATACGACCATTATTAGCTGCTTATGCCGTGATTTGCGGCAATTTTTATACAGTTTCCATGATTGAGGGGTAATTGTTGTGTGACAGTAGGTACTTGGATATTCCTATTTACTAGTGATGCCGCCCTTTTGCGAAATTAAGTCCATTTCATTGATTTTTATGACGTATAATATTGTCTTGACGTTTGGTGATGAAATACATAGATGTCTGCATTGATATATTAGTAAAAAAATGTAGATAGGTTACTAATAAACAATTCGAGATTTTTGGTGGCACTCATCGCGTGATATACAACTACAGTAACTAACACATAGTTATGAAATGCAAGTAGGACAGCACGTCTAATTGAATGCATAAAAAAGAGACGAACATATAACTTTCTGCGAGACATACTTTGTGTGACATAGACCCGAACGTAAAAACGAACAATCCCGACCGTTAAGATGTGACAATTAGCATGTATTCTATGTACCATTATTCAAACGTGTACCTATAACGTATCTACGTTTTTACTAGTAGTATATCAATGGATATCTAAGTTTATAGTACGTGTCAACCTTGCCTATACTCTTCCCTTGAAATTTGCTTGGTTGGTCAGAAAATAGATATTAACGAATGCGATTGTTTACATTTGTTATGGCATAGGCTGTTAGCCAATTGTACGTTGAAAACTATTAAAGAAATTCTTCGTATCGACGTTCCCTTAACAATTGATTGGAAATGATTATAGGAAAAGCAGTGCGCTTCAATCATTTCAAAATTACACGTATAGATTTCAAGGAAATTGCGTGTAAGCTTCAATAAAAGTAGGCGAAAATTGCATAATCACATACATACGAACGCGACGACGCAACGGTAATTGCAGTCGTAACGCGTCGCTAACTGTAATTTGAGTTTGATAAGCAATTTTGGTGTGATTGGAGTGTGATATAAAATGGCAAATTGTTCACACATGGCGAGTGATGGGGGAGGCCTGATTGCGGTTTATCGGAGCGACTCCTTGTTATTAAATTGTTAGCTGTAGATGCAATATGTTATAGAGTTGTTCGTTAGAATTGCTCATGCTGGATTTTCCAAGATGTGTTTTGGAATTATTTTTTTTATTTTATGTCTTAGATGGGAGCTTTTAGTTTAGCTTTCAAAGGGATTTTGAAAATACTGGTTGTTGTTGTTTTTTCAAAAAAGTTGTGTTTATCGAATAATCTTTCAAGATTAGCTTCATGCCTCTTTCCTTCACGTTCTTCTAAATTTTTACGAAAATTCAAAAAATCATGAAATTTAACTTATCTTTTTAAATTTGGCATATTCTGAAAAAATGTGAATAAATTAGAGTGTAATAAACAAATCCATGATATATTCAAGGTATTGCAATATGTACAAAATTTAAGTTAACCTATGTCCATATACCGTGGCTTCACTTGTAGAACATCACACAATGAAAGCACTTACATAATTTACTTGTAACACTTATTTTAACTGTATATCTATAATTAATGAATAATAACGCTTCTCAACATCATTCCCTACCACCAAAAACAAAAAAGTGCTGCAAACAACAAAGCTTCACTCCAAAACAAAACTGCTTCGTTGCGAAACGAACGCAACGCAGTGACAAAAATTACCGTGCTTACTAGTCACGTCACTTATCACTTCCCAAGTTAGTCTGGAACGTGAGCGGGGAGCGTGACTGTCACTCAGAGCATGATAGGTAAATTGCTCAAATTGTTCAAATTGCTCAAATTACTCAAAAACAAGTTTAATTAACCAATTTGTTTCGATTCGGAGCGAATTCAATTGTTGTTGCACGGTCACGTGACGCTATTGTCGTGTCGTGCCGTATCGGCGGTTCTGAATTACCGCCTATTATATTGTTTGTATTGTGGACTGGCTTCTGTGCCCGACGTTGTTCGTTTCTTTTTTATAAGAATGGTGTGGCTAATGAGCATGCGGTCCACCTGATGTAAGTGGTCACTATCGCCCATGGACATCTGTAATCAATTCCAGATAAGATAAGAGGTAGATGACCTGGCCTCAAATACGAAGCTAATCCCTGAGGACTAGGTTGAAACAACTCAAATAAGTACCTTTGTCTGCTATATTACACCCTATAGACCTGAACACAGCAGTGCTGCTACTTCCAAAGATGTCGTAAAAATTCGATGTCGATTTCACACTCATAACACAAAGCAATGATAAAGAAAGGAAGATGAGATCAGAAATATAAATGTATGAGGGCTCAGTAGGTAATCTATACCGAACCTATAACTCTACATGAATCTTACTCTATAGTAATCTTGTTACTGCTTAGGTACCAGTTTATTCAAACCTAATTATGATAAAAGTAATCAGTGACATCCTTCGTTACCGATCCGGAATCGAATCCCAGACGTCATATTTTATAAAATGTGTAAGTACCTTATTAATAAGTAATATGTAGGTAATGTACGAACTGATCTCTTTCTCTGATCAACAAAAAAATCTAATGGTTAGACTATATCCATAAATTTGCTATAGGTGCCTACCTACTACTTGTCCTAATTAGTATAAACTAGAGACTAGAACTGGGACAGTAATGTGTTCACGATATTTTCATGTTACAAATACCTACTTACGTTTCAATGTTCGATATCGATAATGTCGATGTGTAAACACTGGCCTACTTATGTCATTAGCGAAATAATGTTAATTTGCAAAAAGTTTTTATTGCGAAAAGACATAGAAACTACCAGGAGTGCATTACATACGTGCTAATGTAACTAATGAACCACCTATACCGCGCCACCATTCAGTCTTCCACCTTTCCTCGATTTTCCCACCGCCTTAGCCTTTCCCGAAAGAAAAAAGACAGTTCCCTCTCGCTCGCACCAACTGCACCTTGCACCCGACATTATAGCCTTTTCACTCTTTTGTTTCGACGTCATCTCGCTTGCGCTCCGCCCATTTGTAAAATCGACTGCCCGTCGGCCTTGCACCTGTCTCTTTCTTGTCCGTCTAATTTATGTGGGAGTGAGCGGGCTTGATCGATGCTTTGTTTTCCGCTTCGAACGTCCGCTTAAAAAATGAAGCTGACCCGCGGATTAGGTTATTCGTTATAACCGGGTGTAAATTCTGATAAGGTGGTGCGATTGCGTCGCGAATTCTCGGGGCTCGGATGTCGCTGTGGGAACGTCGAGTCCTCCTTTTGCTGCGTTTCGTAAATCTATATTTACGATAATGCTATCCCGTGCCGTATTACGTTACGCGGCGGTGATTAATGATTAAGCTCGGGAAAGAATCGATTTTAAGAATAAACGCCCGTGCACGCCGACGCCGCACGCCTCGATTGTTAGGCGACATAATGAAGACATTTGCGGCCGACTGCCATCTATCTCGGTTCGAGCAAATCGTTATTGTCGATGGTCCGGCTCTATAAATCGCTCGTTGTTTATGGTCGCTCGAAAAAACATTTCGGAATTAAGATTTCAAGGCGAGCGCGCGGAATGTGACGCGCAAAAAGCGCGGGACGGTTGACAAGTTGAGAAATGTCATGGCGGTTTTTTTCGGGGTCAGTTTTTGGCGGGAACGCCATTCTAATCAAAATAGTTTACGCGTCGCTCGTATTTTCGCCCGAACCCTTTGTTTATTCGTTTCCGAAGCTAAACAGTCTATCGTGGGAATGGTTCGCTTTTTTTCGACGGCCCGATGTCGTTTTTTTAATTTGACACTTATTTCGTGAATGGCTTGAAATATATCAAGCTGACAGGCCCGGAGATCCTTGAGTGTCGTTCGTAGAAGTCTAAATTTAACGTAGATCTAGATAGAGATAGCGCCAGATGGCCGCGGAGACACGACTCGAGTATCAATTTTGTGTGGTCTCTAATTTAAAGGTCTAATTCTTTAAAAAATCGTACGCTAGTAAAATGTTAGACATAAACTCAGTAGGTACATCCATGACCATCCATTTTATCTACTTACATAAGTGTTTCTATTGGGTACTGCAATGATTAAGTAGTTTCTACTAACATTGTTTTTATTTTGACAGAACCTAAAAATTATTATGAATGAATCTTTAATTTAGGTAATTCTCTACCAAATATTAGGTATATATTTTATGGTTAGGTAGGTAACTATAGAACTTGACGCAATATTTAAGCCATAATAAAACATCAATTATTTTGAATGCACGCTGATAAGAATTTCTTTATCCAGAAACTTTCTTAAATTTTTAATTATGATTATGTAAGTCTTGCCTAGATAATTAGGTACCTATACCTAGTTAATCAGCTTAAAAATAAACCGGGAAAGTAAATATACCTACTGTGTAAGCATCTATAAATAATTTAACATTACACCACTTAAAAAGACAATAGACAAAAAGTAACGTCGAAAACAGTAACTAGAATATTCGCGGCACACGTCACGGCGCGCGCCGCCAACTCGCAAACTGTTATAAATCACAAACAAATAAAAACGGGCGCGAGGTGAAAACGTTATTATCTTTATAATTGCACGTCAAGACTGTACGCCGAGTTTTGCCTCTATTTTTTCCCACTTTTCCCCCGCTTTTTCGAGTTTTTCCTCTGTTCCAGTCTTGCGCTATGATATATCGGCCCATGAATACGCGATGCGACACCTGCACGCTTATGAATCTCGTATCCTGTGACGTCATTATAGCTTCTGTCACCCAAATTGTAACTGATCGTTGTTTATGTACGTTTTTGGATAACATAAACCGACAGTTGAGTAAGATTATCTTCTCGTCGTTAAAATTACTCAGATTTATAGCTACTTATTTAGATTTAGAAACTCAATACGATTTTAAAGTTTTGATTGTAAAGTCATTTTTGCGTTACATATCAGTTATTTCTGCAATAACATTTCCTAGTCTTGTTATGGTATTTTTTCAATGCAATTGGGTGTTATGATAAAAATAATTAGTTAAGATGTGCCAAAATCAACAAGGGTAGCAAATGTAGTAGGAACGTAATGTGTTTCTGATTGTCATGAAATAAGACTAAACCGTTTAGGAGTAGATACAGGTATGTTGGTTGTAGAGACCATAAAATCGAACGGAGTTAATGCCCTTTAGCCACTTCAATGACACAAAACATTTAAACGACCACAAAGCAGGCCTTTATTAGAAATCACAAGGCCAGTTTACGCCCATTTGACTTTTAAATTATCCTACGTATGAATCATACAACGCCCGAGACCTCATTACTTATGAATATAATACAGAATTGGATTTACGAGGCGTCAAGTGACAGTATCAAAAACTAATTCGTCAAATATGTAATTGCCGCTTTGTATGCCTCGTCTCAACGGACATAATGCATAGCTTACTGAATAGAGATATCTTGGCGCGATACAGAAAACCCCATCCAGCCTCTTAATGTTACGCGCTAAAGGAAATAAAACATTTCATTCGCTCTAAAATGGATGTTTATCAGCGGACAACAAAAAAAGCACGCACAAGCGTAACAATGCGCTTACACGGCTAAATCAAATAGGTATAAACCAACAAAATGCGCGATAAGATGTCTGTGCCCCGCCTCGCCGGTAACGAAGCGCCTCACTATCGATGTCTCTGTCAAAAACTGTCAAAAACGTGACAGGCGCCGTGTCGGGCTAACGAGCCGTCCGGGCCCGGTGCGTCATCGTGACGACGCACTTTTGACTTGGACGCGAACCACGCGACCCGCCGCGCCCAACGCCATCTGTTACCAAGTAGACCAACTACCGAGCTTGGAAGTTACGTCCTAATGTCAACGACCCTTTGAGTGATTGTATTGAAATAAAACAATCACGACGCAGAAATACATAAAGATGCAAATGAACCGCGCCCCCGGGCGGCGGGCGGCGGAACGAATTTATCGCTGCGCGCGCACCTCATTACCGCTAACAAGCATTCGGACTCTTTCTTTACCCCATAAATATTATATTTTACACCTGCACTAAAAGGAGCCACGGAGTGCGAACGGTCTAAAACACCTCCGTTTACTTATTTCGCAATTAGTTCGTTTTGCAGTTGGCACTAGATGTCTTAAGGTGTTATTTACTGACACAACTAATGAGTTCTCGACGGAATCATTCAATTAATAAATATTTCGAAAGTACTATTTGCTGGTATTTGATTTAAAATAGAAAAACGAACACCGATCTGACATTAAATTTGTTTTTGGTAGTCGGAAAAAATACCTACTCATATATAATTTCCTGACATTTTTTTAGTATTATATTGATATCCAGTTTGTATCGACTGATAAAACATCAGTTAATGAGTATCGTTACTAATTATAATACATCATAGGGTCAACAGCAAGGCGTTGGACTTACACATTATAGTCAAAGGTCAAGTAATTCTAGTACTATTTATCTGTCATACGCGCCGGCCACAGAGACGGAATACGAATTGCTCAATTGTCCAACTTATTTTACACACTTGGTTTAGCCCACGACTTATTCGCAATGTTCACCTCTAAAGCAGCTTTTATACTAAACCTATTAATGAGATACAGTTTACACGCAGTAATTTTACAGGTATCTAAATTAAAGACATATGCGTATGAGTTTGCAGAACTACATAATTTTTATAAATTCGTTCAAGAGAATGAACGAACAAATAAGATCAAGTCTATGTAATAATAGAGACCCAGTTAAAATGCGAAGGAGGAAGGTCTAGAAAACTGGCAACAGCGACCAAAACCATCCCACCCTTCCAGTCCATAGTCTTCCTGTCTCGGCTGAACTTTAGGCTCGCCAATAAAAAATCGGTGAAGCTGTAAAGGCCACTAGGGCAAACAGCAACTACACATTTCGAAAAAAATGAACAGTAATAAAAACAGACAGACATTCTCAGGTGTGTTTATAATCTTTGTAGCCTGATGACAAGTTGCCACACCCGGCAGAGACTAAGGACGGAATGCAAATTGCCTGTTTTCCCAGCTATCTATTCATATATACATACATGCATATTCTACACAAATAAAAAATTGTATGTATGTTTGCTGTTATTAAAAAACAGCGTTATAAAAAAACACTGAAAAAAAATGTATGAAACTTTCAGCCAAAATTACATATATTTAGCGGGCGCGACATAGGATATTTAATAACATCAACATATGCAATGTTTCCGCCTTAGAAATTAAAAAACAGCCACGGGATTGCGCGTGGCGGTTTGTTTTTACCTGTAAGTTAACCCTTTGGAATGCACTTAACCTTTAGTTCCGCAAAAACCACCACTAATGCACGAACATGTTCAAAATAAATGAATATGTCATATTTCTTACGGGACATACCTACAAGCGTTTATTTATTAAGTGGTTAATGGCAGTTATATATCATATCATGTCAAACGTTAAAACGATTGTGTTGTGAGTTGTAAGGCAGCTGCCGTTCGCACAGGTGTGGGTAAGTTGTTGATTAGTTTTTCAAATTAATCCTATATAACAACATCTTTAAATAAATAAACGATTTTTACACATTTAGCCGTGGATACATACAAAAAGAAATATTTCTGCCTTAGAACAACAATGCTGAGTTCAAGTCCAAAGGGTGTGGTGATACTAATACCAATGATAAGTGTTCCAAGTAAGACTTGAGTAGGAGCTACGCATCTGTAATCGCCAAATTAGGTGTCCTTTTCGCGGTCTACAATAGATGCCCATGGGCAACCACTGAACTCGAAATTTCACATCAAAAAATATGTGTCATATCACACCCGATAAAATACTCCTACCGTAATAATTTGTAAAATATAATGTCTACCGATCAGTAAAATTACACCAAAATTACTAAAGAATTACATTTAAGTTTCTAAAAGCAATTGTAACATTAAACTTTACAATTACCGCAAAACAACAATGATTACCCAACCACAAAACATATTTGATAATTACTATAATTGCTAAAATTGTGGTTTAAGTGACTTTGCCGGAGCGCCGCGAGGTTTTGCGTGAATTTCTAGATTATTCCGAAATCATTTACAAGACGATTATGACATATGATACATTTCATTAGAGTATAATAGTAACAAAATAGATTTTGTCCTCAATTTTAGTATTCTGGAATGTCAAGACAGTAATCCTAAAAAACAGTTCCAGTAGGTATTTTACAATAAATATCATAAATACCATAAATTAAATATAATCTTCCAACCAAACTGTACATTAAAATATGATTACGTATGTATGAATATCGAAATGAAGTAATGTTACAAAAAATATAAGCCTAAAGAATAACTAATTCGCGTATAAAATACGAAACGAATAAATAGATAACAAAAATGGCGCCAAATGGCGCGTCGTTTGTGTCATGGCAGTAAACACCTATTGTAAAATATTCAGTTTTGTAAAAAGCGAAGATTTGTCTTTGATCTGTAAACAGCCATTACCATAACCAAATTTTAATGATAGTTTAATGTGAAAATTTATGATAAGTTTTGATGTGAAATATTTAATTATTGTCTCCGAACGGTTCAACGAATAATAAAATAAAGGTTAAAAAAACCATTCGCATGTAATATTAAAAATAATCTGTAGCATCATAATTATTTAATCGAACCGATATAGAACCGCATTAATACAAAAAAGCTGGTTATAAATAATCTGTGACGCAAATATCTCAAAATAAACACTTCAGTGTATCTATGGTACACATTTGTAAGATATCTCTACATCTCTGGACCAACATACCTACGAGATCCTATCCCCGTAACAAACAGGGAATTTCTCGAGATTATTGTGGGACGCACCGAATATTGCCGATTGATACCTCGGGATGAGATCCCCTGGGACTTCGTATGGGGAAAAAATAGAGCTTCTATCATGTATACAAGATATTGCTACGGTTCTGTTTGAATATTTCATGTTTGTCTTAATAACGGTGGATATATTTATGTGACATTAAGCTACGTACGTATATCTTTTTAAAATTAACGTAAAAGCCCGGCTGTAGCTAAAAACTATATTCTTACTACTACTACTTTACTTTGATAAGTATAGCAGTAAATAGCTGTTTATAAATATCTCAAGTGACTTTTTAGAAGACTATTTTCTAAAATCTCTAAGTAAACCCATTGTTCCAACATTCTTCAGGCATTTTTTATTATTTATTATAGACGGACCGATCTGTTAACGTACAAAAGAAACAATAAATGGTACCTATTATGAGGTCACAAGAGCGATTTTATAATCTTTTGTGCTGGCTTAATATTGCATAGGATATGATCGACTATAACCGTTCAAACTATAACAGACATCAGAAGGACCAAGGGGACTCGATTCCATCGTACGTAAACTTAATACATATGTAACAGAGAGGCGTGGCCACAATATCTGCAGAAGCAGGCTAGCAGAAATTGAGAAGCGTTATCGTATCGAAATCCACCGCAGCTGAGCCGGCGGTCTCCTAGGAAATCATTGGTAAGGCATCCGGAAAATTTACCGCGCATTCCGGATTATGTGGCGTAACACACCTGCCTCTTGCTTATGCCGCCCTGGTACGTGATGTATTTTGTTGCTCCGATATAAAGGGAAACTGAATTGTCGCTGGAAGAAGTGTGCGGAAGATTGTACGACCCCGTTACTGTTTATGTGGCTTAAGGTTGTGGCCGAAAGATTTAGGGCGATTTTTGGATGATCGTCCACTTTTTAAATATTTACTTGAAATATACTTATGTTTTCCAATAATGTATAAACTTTCTTTTACTCATTTTAAATGTTGCAAAACTAGAAGCAGGTTCCAATTTACCTATTTTTATCTCTATACTTGAAAGCTTTATATTAAATCAAAATATTAGCCTTAATTACAATTATAAGTAATCAATGTTATGCTAAACTAACGTTAAATTGGAAGTAAAACAAAAAGCCGGAACAACATGACGCCAGACATCACGAGGATTCGATGTATTTTGATATTTAAAGGGCATAACAATGGAAGCAGCTTACAATAAACAATCATAACAGACAATCGGTAACGTCGATGAAGGATATTCAAGAAAGCTATTAGGCATTGATTGAATTTCTAATTATTCATGAAAGGGGTATTTCCTGAAGCAATTGCATGTTGTTTCAGACGGCGCGGCAGGAACAGTTAATTATTCAGACGTCGACATCGTAATAGAGGATATCATACATATTCAATAGCTGGTCGATAGAACGAACGTAATATGAGACAGACAGTTACCTGTGTTATGATAAAATTATGAATTTTCCCGTAGAGGTATTACAATAGAGTAGGCGAGTCATAGGCAGGTCTGTGAGTGTAAGTGTCCAACAAATAATGAAATAGGGAAGGTGAAAGACATCTTTATCTTTGTCTAAACACACATGCGAGAAAGAGGCAGAAAGGTACCTCATCTGTCCTCTCTTTCATTTCGATGGCTGACACATGACATATTTTAGACAGGCACCGTTACTCTACTATTAAAATATCTTTGTTTTTTTACATGGTAAAAATCTGTATGAAAACTAAAAATTGATACCTACAGGGGTTTTTGCAGACATAAAATAGTGTTTCTCATCAAAGTTGTGGTCAGCCGCGGCTTTACGAATCGCGTGAAGGCCAAACCGAAACTGCCCTTCCAACGTTGCCCCAATTAGAGCATATTGTCTAAACCTTGGCCCTATCGCGCTAACCGCAACGTCGTACAAAAATCGCTGACATTTGGTGTAAACAGACCGCTAGTTCAACTGCGGTGACTGTAGGGTTGATATTAGTAGGGTAGAAAAACTAATTAAAATGGTTAATTTTAACTAGATTTTAAAGTAGAAATTCCTTAATATATTATTGAATAAAGCGATTAAACACTTTTTTTAAGAAGTTAATAAGAAAAGGTGATAAAGCCGTTTATGGTTCGACTTTGGTGACACCACCGCCACATCTATTACTGCCTTATAACAACAGTGTTGAACGCTGCTGTGTTCTGGTCTGAAGGGTGTGGTATGGGAGACATACTTATCTGAGGCGTTCCAACTTAGTCCTGACGGGTAGCATCTGTGGTCGACCTCAGATAGGACTGTGATCTTATCTGGGGTGGATTACATGGGATTCTCTAAGATTACAGATGTCCATTGGGGGCAGTGGCCAATTGCTATCCAATGGACTGCATTTTCGTTTGCTACTTTTTTATAAAAATAACCATGTTTTATGTTCATAGTTTCATACTAGTCTCATTTTATAGTTATTCGGAAATTATAATTCAAAAGTTAAATTCACGAGAGATTAAATTCGCTAACGTGTGACGTAGATTAATCAATTTTGTCGATTAAACCTATTTGGGGTCATTAAAAGCAAAATTTTGACATTTATTAACCTAAATTATAATTATACGGTGAATTCAAAATGGATACTCAGGTATAAATTTAAGTATTATGTTACTAAAACATATCAGATTACAAATACATGCTTTTTACGTAGGTGCTTTTAAAGTTCGTGGTAGCCCTAAAGGTCGAAATAGGGCAATTTGCGGTGCAGGGCCGTTGAAAACGCCGTGACATTAACGCAGGATCTCCACTCCGGGACGTTCGAATTGTTTTCGATTGCGCACGCGTCACGCGGCCCGGTGCGTGACGCGCTTGCCCAATTTTGTGTAATTTTTATGTCATGGATACATTCAGTGCACTTGCAGTCTTTCAACAGACTTTTTATAGCCCAGTGGAGCGGTTCGTCAATCTGATTGAAAGGTATGTGATACCTCACTTTCATATGAGACGACCAGCTCATTCTTGGGAGTAGCAACGGATCTATCAATCAAGTCTGTCGACTTCAAAAAGAACCACGGTTCTACATGAAGTTGTTTGCGAGTGATCACTTACTAAGTGTGTAAACACCAAAATTTAAAAGCGCACTTATTCCCGTGGCTCGTGTAGGTTTCAACCGATCTACAAAGTTGAGCATTGTCGGACGCATTCGATATTTTGATGGGTGATCGCTACTGGCAAAATTACGTTTGTGTTACCCTAGTTTGATAGACACGTTAAGAAGTCGTTAAACCTCGTCGGAGGGCTTACGGGCAGGTTGACCACTAACCCGTATGTTCTTCGCCAACACTCATTGGAGCAGCGTGGTGGAATACAATCCACATTAGAGCGAACAGACCCGTGCTGAGCGGTTGCAAAAGGGTTGAAGCGAATACGAACAAAAGCAAAGACATGACTAGCTGCCAATTCATATCCCATTTCGAAACTCCCAAGGCAGCTTACTTAACAAAGCTTGTAATAAAACAAGATGTCCCCGTCAGAACAACCCGAGGATCTATCCGGAGGATTCGCCCTACAATTTCTCAGTTTATGACGTATTAGTGAGACGTCAATGGTGACGTTTATGCGTCGTAAACCGACCTCTGTTCACTTGTTGAGTTTATGGAGACATCCGAACGTAGCGGGACACGAATGAGATGTTCGGAGTTCATTTGGGTGTTTGTTCATCGGCGTAAATGTCTATCAACGCAATTATAGTTACGTTTTAGAAAGAAAGAAATTTTATTCGTGATTCGTTTTAGCTATTAAAATCTACAAACATCGAATGTGCTGTGGGAAATGGAATTCTTTTATACAATATTTCTTCGGATACAACCTGTGTCTACGGTAGGGTACGGTAGATATAAATACGTTCATATATATTACGGTCGGTTTGTCTGCCACGCTACGCGTCTGCCACGTCCACTGCCTGAAGAGTGTAGATTGAAACGGTCTTTTATTCAACATTTAGCTCCTCGCAAATAGGCGAATATAACACGATGCCTTATGCATCTGTTATTCTGTATACGTGCACAGCTTTTACATACTCGTCATTGTTTGGCAAGTTACTCGGCGCAATGTTCGCTACTATATGTTGCATTGTACTTATAACTCACCCGAAATTTACGCGTCACTACTACAAGATGTCCATAATCTATAATATAACAATAGTAAAAGTATTATAGACTATACACAAAATTTGAATTTACGAGTTTTCTGCGTACCTCCGACTTCTATGTTGTATTGCATCGACAATCGTACTAAGTTTAACCAGGCAACTATTGCGGTCATTTGGTTAACCGCAATTATCATTAAGTTCTACGATATTTGCATTTCACTCTCGATTCTCGAGTAACAAATCGATTGGAGGCTCGATTTAAATCGATCGTCTCATACATCGTAATTAGCGCATACCCGTACCTCACCTCGGTAAGACAAATGCGCCTGGTACGTGGTTCTGAGACACCTCCTTGTAACTTATGCGCGCCGGGGCGGGGTTAATAGCTAATATCGCCGCCTAATGACCGCACTCGTCTCGTAATGCCCCGCGCGGGACCCGAAACTGCGACCACCTCGCGCGTATGCTCGCTTGGTAATTTACAAGTGATTGCACTATTATGTTCAATCGTATGTTTGCGTGTTTGGGTGTTTTGATTATCTAATCTAGCAATAATTACGCAAAGGTCAGAACAAGAAACATCCTCATTAGTTCGTGTCGTTCTTGATAGTTGTACATGTCTTCATTGCCCGGTTTTACTTGTAACATTTCTTGATATATTTTTTAAAATTTGGAGCATTTACAATAAAGATTTACTTTTGAAAAGAAAGAAAACATACCATATTTTTTATAGTTGTAATTTCGATTAGATTAATATGAAAAAGAAAAAGTTTACGGCATTATTTGTTCCTTATACTTTCACCTTCATTTTAAACCTTACATTCAATACTACCACACCATTATTATACAAAAGTCAAGCTACAAATGAGTTGATCCATTACTAAAAAACCTATATCAAAGCGGTTGACAAGCCGACACTTCGTCTATTGTTCTAATTGTACCGTGAAGCCATTAACGTGTTGCTCGACTTTTAGATCGCGTTAGCGTAGAAAAGATATAAATTAACTCCACTTTAAAGAGTGCAAATAAAATCTATTAAGTCGGAGACATGTCGTAAATCATGACCGAATAGTGTTAAGTAGACGGCGCCTAGCCAAAAATGGCTCGCGAGACGTCAAACGGACGTAAATGCTCGCTCCGACGTTTTTATGCTCAAAATTTAATTGCCTATACGATTACAAAGGGATCATTGTTTTCACAGCCCGACTGATTTATTAACTCTTCAAAAATACCTTGAAACAAATCTCGTAACAACACCCCATAGGACGCGATCAGTTGAAATAATATTTATTTACTACTGTGCTTAGTGATATATGGAGCGCGTTAAAACTCAAAGACTTTTTTCAATCTTTAGAAAGACGGTAAAAGTCAGTTTATAAATCACCGAGGCATAATCAAAAACATTTCACCGGTTTTTATTTATAAATAAATTTTATTTTTACGAAATCGCGAATTGATGGCGTATAAAGCAAGCGTGCCTTGCTTCGTTTCGGGATAAATTCGTAAATCAATTTGTTTACCGCATTCCCGCGGCCAATCCCGTCATTAAAATGTCTAAAATCACGTCTATCTATCTTAAATATTTTTATAACCCATACAGCAGACTGTTTTCAAAAGTTAACTAATTACGAAATACCAACATTTAATTAAATTGAATACCTCTGCATTCAAACTACGTCTAACTTTAACATACCAACCAATTTATTAAATTCCATGGCTCTATTCTTTCGTGTCTTACCTCATACATTTTCTCTTTACCTTTTATTGTAATAAATAAGAAAAATGGCGGATATTTTATTATGTGATTACTGTTTTAACCGTTTTTGGTGTGAAGCTGTAAAATGGTTCACAATCATAGTATTTTTATTTTGGATAGATATTTTATCGAGTTCTTAACTTAGTGAAACATATTTCTTATGAATAGACTATGAGGAATTCACAATTTTTCAAGTAATATTTTATTTACGAATTGTATTGTTTTGCCCCGGATTGAAACAGGACATCAAGTAAGAAGATTTGATCATTCCTTTTTTTAATTATCGCTCACCACTTGAAACTTAATGTCGCGCGTATTATCTAACTTGAAAACAGAAAAACAAACAGAACAGAACAGATATATCAACGATTGGTCGACACCACTTAGTATTAATAAAACGAATAATTCTAACGCTCGTGATACCCTAAGCGATCGTTATCTTGCAGCCGTATTCACTGGCTATCTCTAGTATCTGGTAGCGGTACTGGTACCAGATACCTTACTGTAATAGGAGAACAAAGAGATGTCGCAATTTGCAAGCCAGCGGGCCTGCCCATATACGGCGGCAGGTCGCTCGAGATCTATAAAGGTCCTGCTTGTTCTGCGATCCTAGTATATTAGATGAGATTAGATTCTCATTGTTACAATTGGGTATGCTTGTATGACTGTGTGTTTGTCTTGGTTATTGTTTCATGCAAATTAACTGAACAAAATCTGCCTCGTAATAATGTTGATTTTAGTTCTAAGCCACTTTTTAAAAAATGCAATAAAAATAGCAAACATATTTTTTAACTGATTCTTGTCTCGTTTCAAGTACATGATTAAAAATCAGACATTTAGGTTTTCTAACGTTGATTTCTTTAACGTTTAATGTTAGTCGAAAATCTAAAGATAGACCTTTACGCCAGTGTACCTACTTGTAAAGTTTAACTAGTTACACTTGACCTGAGCAGTGACAGTGGTGTACATACATACTCTGAGCAGACCCGTGCCCAGGAGTGCGTCGGAAATCCTCTAAGGCCGGCATCACAATTTCAAAGATTTCAAACTCCGGACTTATGTTACATACCTATAGCGTAAGTATATAAAAACACGACGAGCGAGGCCGGATGTACCAGTGTGATTGTGAGTGTGAGTGCTCGACTCCACCTTCACAATTACCGCGTCAGTTCTTGGGTCTCGGTGGAAGTGTGTGTGTTTCGGTGTGTTTACCGGCTCACTTTTACATGGCGACCTTCGTCGTCCCCGAGTATAGCAACGAATCTGTGCTGACTTCAGATAGATCCTAGTTCTGTACGAGGTTGGATACAGATGAGCTTCACTCTTATAAAAACTATTACGTACTCATCTAGACTGCTTGTTAATGACTCCTGTAACACAATGGTGGTTGCAGTGCAACTGTAATTTCGTGTAATTCTCGTAATCTCCGTGTGGCAGGCGCCAATGGTGTGCTAACGATACGAACGTGACTCGATTTCGAAAACTAGAGCTTTTAACGAAATGGCTCCCAGGATCGACCTGGAGCAAGGAACTAAAAGCTAGAAACAAGTGCATACTGTAAGAATGGGAATGAAGAGCAGTGATAGCCTAATGGTTGAAACTCGGCCTCTCAATCGCGGGGTCCGAGATTCAAATCCCAGGCACGCACGCACCTCTGACTTTTCGAAGTTATATGCGCATAAGAAATTAATAAACACTTGCTTTAACGGTGAAGGCAAACATCGTGAGGAAACCTGCACAACTGAGAGTTCTTAAAAAAAACGTTATTGAAGGTGTGTGAAGTCTACCAATTCGCACTTGGCCAGCGCGTTGGGCTAAGGCCTAAAAGCCCTCTCACTCTGAGAGGAGACCCGTGCCCAGCAGTGGGACAGTAATCGGTTGACGTAAGAATGGGGAGCGAAGCCCAAGGTGACTCTACCAACTCTATCAACTGTATAGAAATCTTAGAAGTAACCTAATTGTTACATCAATTTTTTTACACTTACACAACGTACATTTATAGACATTTGTAACATACAAACAAACACAAAAAATAGGCTAACAGAAGCTAGAAGCTAGAATTAGCAAACGAGCATAGCCCACCTGATCACAGTCCTACCTGAGGTCGGCCACAGATGCTTTGCTACCCCTGACGACTAAGTTGGAACGCCTTGGATGACCACGTCTCTCTTACCACACCCTTCAGACCAGAACACAGCAGCGCTAAACACTGCCGTTATTAGGCAGAAATACGTGGCGATGGTGCCGCTGGAGTCGAACCAAAGACTTCTACCACTCTCTCTCTACATTTATTAATAAAAACAGACATTACGTACGTAGGTAACATAACAGACTATCATAGCTGAAGCCGACAGCAATTTTGATACCCATTTAATTGATTTTGTAAACAGATGCATTGCGTTTGGCAATGTTTGCTTTAAAAACAATACTGCGGTAGCTGACGGTTGTAATGCCCGCGAACTAACAAACATATCGTTTGTGTAGGGGAGGAATCGCTTACGGCTGTGTAGGGATGGGTAGTTAACAGTGTTGGTTAAAGTAATTTAATACAACAGTAAATAACAACTTTACAAGTTTATAGCCCCACACTAGCAGTTAAGTAAATAAATAAAAACATAAATAATAAAATGTGTCGATCTTTGTTATGCTAATTTAAAAAGTAGTCACGTGTAAAAGAATGGTTCATGGTTCGAATGTAGCGACATGACCGCGATATTCGCCTGTTCTGCGCTATTTCTGCCTTAAAACAGTAACATTAGACTCTGCCGTGGTCTGCTTTGGTGGGGTAAGGGTAACGTATTTCTACTTAGGGCATATGAACTGTTTCAACTTCGTCCTCATGTGTAACAACTAATTTGTGCCCGACCCTGGGTAATACACTGGTCTTACCTTGAATTGAGATGACCAGGTCGACTAGCGACAACTGAAGCGCACACGTTTTCACTAGAGTTTGGTTGAATGAAGTTATTTGAATAATATAAAAATCAAAATTAGACTAGTAAAGTAAATTGATTTCTCAAATACCAAGTTATACATTTTCTTAGCTAATATGAACCGTTGATAAATCGTCGATCGTTAATAACGGCGCATCACTAGCTGTCAGCCCGCGGCGTAGGGATGTTCCGGCAGATAACAGACGAGGGTGCGAGCTAGTGCTGTGTTGTGTACCGATAACCATTGTTTGCAATTACACGGGAAATTACTGAAACGAGTGAAGAAAAGCAATATCGATTCTGTTTGCTATTTGGCGTAGACCTGACTGTTGTGGTACCGCGATTTAATTTGCATTCACGTTTAACAACTATGAAGCGCTTTTTTATTACAATTTTCTTCTTAAGTACACGTAGCTAGGTAAAAAAAATCTTAATTATAACTATTTATTGGCTCCCAGTGTCTGATCCTATGTTTATATGCTTTGAATGTTACTCGTAAGTAATCATAGGATTACATTCGACTTACGTTGCCTCCTTATGTAGTTATAACTACTACAAATGATTATTAAATTTCGTTGCTGTAACTTTTTTAATCCCACTGCTGGTCCTATCCCACGTTTCTTCCCTACACTGGGAAGACCTAGAGCGTAAATACGTTAAATACGCATTTGGTTAATTTCGATTGACAATTCCGTAAATTAATCACGAGGTATTTTTGTGTTATACCTAGCTATACCTACTTAACACCGTAACCAATACCCAATCCTACCCGTAGCCAATACCTCCACACGTCCATTAAGGGAGGTAAAAACCGAAACAGACAATGGCCGGTATCAAGAGGTCTCGATCACCCCCACGACAATTAATCATCCCCCCGCCCGGAGGCTGGCGCATTGTCACAAAGGCGGTCACAATTCCACAGCTATCCTAATGAACTACCAAGTTCTGGGGTTCAATTCCAGAGAATAGAACCTAGTAAAAAAAGCAACATAAAATAAGTACCTATCTAACGTATGAATATTTTAATGATTTTCGTACGAAAATAAACTCGTTGGAAAATAATTAAAAAAATTCGCGAACATAAATTTCGAATCAAACAGTGTTTTGGCTATTGACCTCTGATACATTGCGAATAATGAACGTAACAAATTGAAGACTAGGTACAATTATAAAGACGTAAGTGACTTTTTCTGCACGATATCCTCTGCACTAATTATGTGAGGGATCCGTAAGTTTGTAAACAAAGATTTGAAATATGCGCAGTTATGCATACGCTTACATGATCATTAAAATTTAAATGACACTTACTAATAATAGTGTTGTTACAATTAATATTTCCGAAACAAGCGTACAAAATAGCAGTTAAATAAAAATAATATAATTAGTCTCGTTTTACTTTGTTACAATTAAGAATTTACTAATTAAGCGGAGCCTGTCCGTTTAACGTGAGGTTAATTAAAAAATTCCTAGCGCGTAACACATAGTTAGTTCTTCGTTTGTCAGTTTGTTAAAAACAAAGTATGTTCGTGTGTTGTAATGTAAATACGTTTATAAATGGACGATTAATTAATTAAAAATTAATAAGGCGTAAATATAATTAAAAATGTTAAAATGCCTTCGTGTTTTCTACGAGTTGATATCGTAATAGGTTAGTTATGTCCAATTACGGTACCGATATCGATAGATACCGTAATATGTAAAACTCATATACATGTTGCGTAATTTGCGAATTTCTCTTTGGACATTTTCGATGGATTCTTTTCCATGTCGATCTATTTTATGTTTCTAGAATAGGTATTTTAGATATTTTAACAAATTACTTATTTGAGTTTCATTATGATATTTAAATGTTTTATGAACTATCAATTAATTAGAGTCCTTGAATATACTTTTTTCGAGGTATATGAGGAACTTTACAGTTTACGTTATTTTAATACAAAAGCGATACCGATACCCGAAAAGCGCGCCCGATCGTAACCGAACATTCCCGAACAAAGCCGATCGTTTCCGAGGGGCGCAACGGAAGATGTAATGATGTTTGTCAAATGGAAAATGAGATAGGGAAATGTAGACGGCGCTGAATTTGCGACCTTTACGCTGATTCTGCTGTTACACTGGATTTGTGTGCAAGCGAGTCTAGTGCTAAGCTATTAAAATTATCATGAAAATGCAATACTATTACTTTATTGCACAGTAAACCTTTATAAAATAGCTACAGGAAATCTAAGTTATTAATATTAATAATAGGTAATATCTTGGTAATAGGTAATGTTTTGGACTAATAATATTTTTCTAGTAAATTATTAATTAATACCTATCCTCAATTCTGTATCTGTTATAGGTTATTGACTCTCAAACATATTTATGTACCTACAGATTTTAACACTAAATATATTGTTATTTAACTTATATAAAATTTATACAAAACAGAAGAAAAGGCGACAAACTGACCTCGAAATTGAAAATAAATAAACAGAATTGCATCGCTTACGGTGGGTAGCAATTCCACAACCACCCTACAATTGCGACACGGTTGCATTTAAGCGACAAACTTTATTCGTTAATAAAAATTCAGTTTCAACACAGATAAATATATTAGATTGCGTTTAAACGTACCTACTTCGTATAAACTGTTTACGTCAAATGAATTAATTTTGTAAAAATAAATGCTGGCTAAGTTGCCCTTTCAGTGGAATGCTGACATTTAATTAAACTGAGTGCTTCACTTTTATACGAATACAGATTAAACATTCCCGATCGAATATTTTGATAATCGCAATATTTCGTTGCTATTTATATGGATTATGGACCCCCGCGTAGAAGCCTCGGTCACGCGACGAAAATTAAAAAGTAAAATTGAAAAGTTGCCGATTAAAAAATGTAAAATCGAACGCTTATTGAATTTTTATTGTGTGCAACATTATTTTTTTTCAGCGTCGCAACATTCGACGTGTTCGTATCGGCTTTTTAAATATGGATCTTTGAGTGGTTTATTGCAAAAAAATTGGAATCAGACGTTAATTTTCTTTTTTACAATTAAACGCGTAATGGACTTGAGTGGCCAGTGAACTATAATTTCATCGTTTTATTGTTGTTGTTTACTTTTTGTTGCATTAACAAAGTGGCAAAATGATTCATAAAAAGTTTGACACTCCGTGACCAGTTGCAGTTTTGTCTGTGTTGAAATATATTGTGTTCAAAACAGTTTAGATATCACCTTCGATGCAAATGTTATATTATCCGATATAAGATTTATATTACACAAAATCGAGATGGAAACGAATTCTAACGTCAGTCAACCACTGAGGCGTTACAACTCTTAAGAGATTAAAAACATTCGTGTGAATATCTTTTACAATCAGAACAGCAGCGATTAACGTTGCTGTTATACAATAGTTACTACACCCAGTAGTAGTCAAACTCATAAGGATTTTACCTACCATATGTAGGTAACAAAACTGTTCGAATATTGATCGACCTACCATAGACACCATTGATCACGCAGTCATAATCTTTGCAATAGTAGTGTCCTCTAGCGGCGAAGAGTGACAACTTCAAAAGAGTTGAAACTCAGTTGCATTCACGTTTACTCGAGAACAGATCTTAAATCCTTGTCTATGTCTTAAAGGACTTAGCGCGAAAATTTATAGGAATCCGCTCACTCCATTTCCGAATTCAATCTAAAATACAGGTTCCTAAATGAAAATTTAAATGCGCCGTAGTAAATTACTCGAGAGAAAAAAGAGCAAGCCGAGTTGAAAGTCGGATTCTAGCTCAATGGGTTCAGTAATAAATCTTTGGGTCTCAACAGCTGATGTACGCTCGAAACCACAGAATAAATAGCGGTAGAAGTGGTGGGCTATGGTTTGTTTTTTGGAGCGAACCAGTAAATTTGAGTGTAACATAGCTACATTATAAT
>DWNY01000042.1:0-24545 GCA_018250635.1 Telegonus apastus | reverse complement strand
TAATTATTTGTCATTATATTTTTTTTTAACTCAAAATCTTTCATGTTATATACATATTATATTATAAATATAATGCTGTGTTCTTACTAATTGTTTATTTGTTTGATTACAAATTCGATATTTCGACTATTAGAGGTCCGATGTAGTTCTCTATATTTTGCCAAAAATGTTGAAAAATGGTGGGATTGCCGCAGAGCTACTGTATGGAATTAGGAGTCTATTTAGTTACTATTTCGGCGTATATCGCAAGACATCTTTATAATGAGACAATGAGTACTAAATCACAATTAATTTATTGCAATTCACAGCTGCTTCAACAATTCAGCTGGTTACAAACACGAATGCATTATAGTATTAAAAACGTACAAAAAAAATGATTATACAATGAAAGTGCGCTTAATTTATTCCTAACATTATTACACCATCAATTTTTGTATCACCATTCATTCATTTATTTGTGCCTATGACCCTTCCCGATCACAAGCAGGAATGAAACAAAAATTTAAGTTTTACAAAAGGAAAGCTTAAACCTAGCTGGCTCAAAGCATTTAACGACCACATTTACAAAAGGCAATACTCAAAATATGTATAAAAATCCGAACGCATGCTCCGCTATCTGCGAATCGTAATATAGCACCTCTTCTTATAAATAAAATAAACACCATTCACTTGTATTTACAAATACACATTAAAAAGAATATCCACATTTCATATTCAGATAAGTTGGGGTAATATATTAAGCCGGAATAAAACCGTACGATTGAAATTGTAGACTGGACTGCCCACATTTTTAAAAGATTTTATTTCAACTTTTCTTGTTAATTAGCATGTCAAATCTAGCATCTACATTTTAAACCACTTTATCCATTGTATTGCATACACGTTTGGTTTGGATGACAATGCATGATTAGCTTTGTGACGTCACTCAACATCCAATATGGCGGACGCCCCAAGATGGCGGCCTATTTATTTTCTAGGCACCCTTATATAATTATCAAATTTAAGGTCTTTACAAGAAGAATAGGAAAATAAAATGAGTTTTGGTGTACAAACTCTAATACACGAAGCTTGATTTTACGTCTTAAATAGAAAAATATTAATGTTAACTAATATTTCTTTAAAATTGACGACACCATACAACGCCATGGATATGACGTACATGTATGATGTTGCCAATAAAAAATGGCCAAATTATCCGGCAGTTTTCATTATAGGTCGTAGTTTTATTTAGGATCCGATATTACCCAAACCGACCCTACATTTCAGATATACAAGGGGAATTTTTCAACAAGAATTGGCTAGTGAAGGGCTTAGTTAGTGAATGTATTGGAAGAATTGTATATCATCAAAAATGGACCCTTTTCTTTATTCTGTCATATATTGTTACTTTCCAGAATTTGATCCTCATAAGTAACTCTATTGAATGACGTATTAATACAGAGGGGTTTTTTAATGTTATGGAAATATTGCAAGCCAGCATGCAACCCACCTAATGATAAGTGGTCACTGCCGCCTATGGACATCTATAATCAACCCCAGATAAGGTCACAGTCCCACCTAAGGTCGGTCACTGATGCGTTTCTACCCCTGAGGACTAACTTGGAACCGCACCTTTAAAACCAGAACACAGCAGCATTAAACACTGCTGTTATAAGGCAGAAATAGGTGCGGCGGCGCCGGAGTTGAACCAGGGTTCTAGCAACTTTAAAATGATTCAAAAGTTAAGATGATATTTAAAAAAAATGAATTCGTAACTCTTTCTGCGTTTTTCGCTTATCCTTATAGTATCGGATTTGGCCATCCACACACACTTGAAAAATTCACCCTGTATAATATCAGTGAACTTACCAATTTTTTATTCAAAAGTCTGTCAACTTGGCGATGCGCGCTTTAATTTAAGATACTTGTAAATGTCAATCACACTTTTGTTTTTGTGAATGTGCACAGTGACGGGTGACTACGCGAATTTGTTAAAGATGTCTGTTGTGATGCCCTTCAAGAGATCGAATACTTCTGCCGCGTCGCCTTCCACTTCCCCGCTGTCATCTTGTCTGGTGACCTGGAAGTTAAGAAGCCTTATATAAGAATCTATATTGCTGCTAGCCAATGCTTAATATCCACAGACGGAAGAGAACTCCTGTGAAATTTTCTTACATCTTCTTAATTATTCACAAGCGAAGCGAGCAGGATTTTTACAATTTTAATCTTGATATGGAAGATCACAAGCGAAATAAGGAATAATATAATAATATCTAAAAGATTTTAGTCGCAGTGACCGTATTCATTTGCGGTACAACGATGCACTAATAAAGTCCATGTTAAAAAAAACTGACGGAACAATAGTGTTCTGCGGTGCTGTGTTCTGGTTTCAAGGATTCGATAAGTAAGACATACATATATATCCGAGGCGTTTCAACTTAGTCCTCAGTGGTAGCAACGCATCAGTGGCCGACCTCAGGCAGGACTCCTAAATTTTTCTGTGGTTGACAGGTGTCCACGGGCGGCAGTAGCAAATTACCAAGTGGACTGTGTGGTTCGTTTGCTACTTCTATATTATACAAAAATCTCCGAGGTGTCATAGATATTTTTCATACGAATAAACTTTCCAAGCCGACTTTCCTGTCCAGTTCTTTGTTTATTTTAATATCGGATATCACTGTCTAAAAAATCTGCGAAGGTATTTGAATCAGTGAGGTTGCGGTTTAAGGATGTGATATGACACTAGCTTGTACTGGTTTACTAAATTAGAGATTAAGGTTACGGCTATTAAATAAATTAAATGACATTAGTGGCGGCAAAGAGACACAAGTCTTTGCCTAAGTATGAATATTTATTGAGTCTAATTTTGACGATATATATATTTTATTGTAGTTGTGTGGTTATAAGTAGTGCCTTTCACCGTTACGAAAAGTGATAATAAATTTCTAATATACGTACAATTTCTATGAAGACCCAGGGAGTAGTAGTGTACGTAGAGTTTTCCAAAAGCGAAGGATTGTGTAATTCACGACAGTAACCGTTAGAGAGCAAGCTGTTAGATTCGAGAGCAACAAATCTTTCTGATGTATATTCGATGCGAACATCAGATACCTATACAGTACATAATTTCGCCACCGTAAACCATATTGGAATTGACACATCTAGTGTAGTGTAACCGTTATTTAACAGTGCTCGTATATTTGTATATCACAGCACTATTTCAAATCGAATCGGAGCTTTGGATTTATATCGTTCGTTAGTAGATTGCCGACATTTACTCGTAGCCAGATATCAATGTTTAACGTCACGAATACAATCGTATTTCCTAAATAATATAAACATGTCAAAACTATATTTCGTAGGGAACGGACGTCGTTAATGTGTGACTAATATACGATTACGTATATGTAAATTGTAAGATAAAACTTCACCTCCAGCGTCTTCGTATACATTTGTATCTTAGTTAATAAACGACTGTAATGATAGTTAAACTGGAAAGTTACACGCAAACGATAAAATAATTGGCTCACAAAGTACGGGGAAATAATTCAATCATGATACATGATTGCTCGAGGCATATCTCTATTGGGTGTTTAAAACAAAAGTGAGAAAAAAGTTGACACTATTTTTTGGGTGAAAGATAATAGGTACTGAAAAAAGTGATATGAATGAAATGGGATATAGACAATGAATGTGTTCCGTACTCATTGTTCGCGATTTCTCAGAGCGATTTGCTAATAACCGCTATTAGAACGCCTCCACTCAGTTTCAGAGTTGCGTGCGGACTACTGGCCTTACAACTACAACCTGTACAAAAAATATAATTATTTTTAGAACGGTAACACTAAATTGGCCTTCTATGTAGAGGAGATTGTCTACGGTAATATTAACGTCATGTCATGTGCCGATATCTGCCGATGACTCCTTCGAGGCGAGCAGCAAATGTTATAAGAAGTGGCGTAAGTAATTAGCGACTAATGTGACAAGGAACTAGTTACTGTCGTAGATTTTGTCTAATGATAATTTATATGTAACAGTGGAATTTTATTTAACTAGAGGTTATTGTACTTAAAAGGAATTGACGCGTTATTCGGCTAAATATTTGGCGCTTTGTCAACTGTGTATGAAATATAGTTCAAAAGTTTAATTGAATACTTGACAGAGACGAACAGTTCTTACAAAAGTTATGGTCGGGTCAGTTAGTGAGCCCTGCAGTTAAAAATAAATTCCTAAACTCGAATCGTGACGTCTCATCTCCGTTTTTTCGTTTAAATACGCCTATTATTCATATTAATCACTTGTAATGTATCATAGTAGATGCTTCCGTTATTTACACGTGGAAAGGAGTGTAGATAGATCGGTAACGACGTGTTATTAGTAAATAAAACGAGGGATTGATCGGCGGCGACAGGGCGATGTAACAATGAGGCGGTCTCTACGCCAATTGGGCGAATAGATTTTGAATCGTAGATACGAATGTCTTCGAGTCAAAAATTTGATTGCGAATACCACACGACTACGCGCGAGTGCAGACTAAATTAACGTGTACTTAATGCGTTTTTTAATAGCATCCATCGATATGTTCAATTGATTTTTCGGGACATCAACCTGATGGAACATAGAATTGTAATTAGTTTTACGCTTGCAACATTATTTTCTGTTTCATGTAATAAAGTCTGAAAGTCCAACGCACATTACGTAAATTGAATGTATAGGTACTGTAATTAAATGAAAATATTCCAATTATTTCGCGCAGGTGTCTATTTACCTATACACACGTGCCCCGCATCCTGCATTTAGATGTCGACTGATATGAATTGTGTGAGATGATATAATATTCATTATTGAACCTGGACGTCCTGCAACGGCGGCAGGCATCAGGCAGGCAGGCAGGCATTTACGATTCAAATCTTTGCATCGATCCGCTCTACGCATCGGTAGAACGCGGCAGCGAGTTATCAACGAGCGTAAATGATTAGGATCTGAGATATTCGTGCGACGCGCGACTCTGCAGGTCATTACGCCGAATCTGTGGTCGCTCGCCCGCCGCATGCAACGGTATCGCGACTAAGGTTGCCAGATACGTTAATTACAATATTGAGACGTTTGAGTTTTGTGTCTAATTATGATGTACCTAAGTATAATTAAAAGCTTACAACTTCACGGAACTGCCTTCCGTAAACTGGTGTTATCATCCTAAGAAATGATTCCTCTCAATTTTTTTTACTCCTACAACTTCTTATTGTAGTATATACTATATAGTATATTATTATATCAATTCAACACTAGCAACGTCGTTTTCTCGCCTATTAGAACAAAAATAGTATGTATAGGTAATAAATACTACATATTCTAAATTTTATTTCATTTTTAATTTACAGTACGCCCTGAATCCAGACAAATGAGGACCATCTGAAAATCTTAATTTGTGACGGTGAGAGGCGTCGTCGAAATGACACGGCTATACATATGTTAACGACATTTCAAGAGTGTGGAAACCAATTTTATTTACACTTCCGACCTGGCAAGATAATTAATCAGATTATGTCACAACATTCTCTCAGTTGTTTCTCGAAACCGAGCCGTTCGCGTTGTGCAGGCAGCTTTGCAAAAAATCCATCGTGACACGGCCGCTCCGCTGCACGAATTCAAAACCGGTGATCGAGATATGCGCGCATAATAAATTGATCATATTTTTAACTGCTTAACATAACAATGTACAAAATTAATCAGACGACAGGAGCGACACAAAAGATTAACCAGCTTTGCATTTATTATCCCGGTGGGTGAACGTTCGAAACATGAACTCCCCGCGCCGATAGCAACTATTTGTTTATTACACTTGCACATGGCGCGAGACGGCAGGAGCACTGAGACAACAATGCTGAAAAACATATCGATTCAATATGATAAATATCATTCATCCGCGGGAAAGGATGGAGTTGCGTTTGGCGCATTTATTTTTCAAGCGGAAAAGCTTTATAACGCTTTTGTATTCCTTTTCAATTGAAAGTTACATTATAAATGACGATATCAATTAATTGTAATGAGTATCAGAAAGTATGGATAGGAAAGTAAGGATTGCATAAGTTATATTTTAATGTTTGTAAAAATATGTTTTAAAAATATACTTCATGTATTTTTTTATAAAAGGTTTTCAAAATAAAAAATTATATATTCAAGTTCATATTTAAAACCAAATGAAACCAAATAATTACGACAGCATGTATGACTGTAGGACAATGAGCAAAAGAATGGCGTTCAATTTCCGTAAACCGAACCCTTGACCGCGTCACTCGTCGATCGCATGTGGTCGGATTTAATTTATCATTACCGTACATCAAGTTGAACGACCTACTTATGGACAAGTTTAACACCTGTAATTTGATAATAATACGTAGAAAACTGTGGGCATAAAAACAAGGAAGATATGTTAAGTAGCCATGACGCTTGTCGTTTTGATTTATGCAATATCACCTATCGTCTATGACTATAATGTAAACAATTTCTTGTTTAAATCGTAATCATCTTACGAGTGTGTTCAGTAGTATTAATTACCTGTAGGTAATTTAAAAGCGTTTGTTTTTTATCTTTAAAATGTCGTCGGTAGGTAGGTACACTATTTGTGGCTAGATTCCGGCGCACCAAGAACACACCAAACTCCGTCTTATACCAGTAATAAAGTGTTAATGTTAATTGTTTTAGGTTATAAACATTATATTTAAATAAAGCGTTCTGTGATATGTGAACGCATGCGAGTTAAATTTCAGGTAGAACTCTTGCCTTATTTGGTTACAGTAGAAGTGTCTATGGGCCGCCGAGGAGATTTAACTTCAGGCTAACTGCACGCCCGTTTGCTATTTCCATCACATAAAATAAACACTCGCCTCTGTTGCGCGCCGCCAGCGTTGATAGAAGGACTCGTATTACCTTGCAGTGACAACATAATATATGATCCACCTTTTAGTTATCTGTGAGAGAAAAACGCACGCACACAACGAACGGCGACAACAGGTGTTGGCGGGAAAGTGTGCCATCGCAAGATCATAAAAGTACAATACCGATCACGTACATAAAACTAGAGTGTTAAATTTTCCGCTTGATTTTGGCGACAACGGTCTCTGAACGAAACGGCCTCTGAAGTGTAATTCAATCACAACGAAAGTGAGGGAGTTGAGATAGAATTTGGACGGTTAGATGTACCAGTAGCCCGCTCTTTGTGGTTTCCGAGCTATGTACGTGTGTTACAATATGGCGATCGTTTTTGATGTCGGCCCGACATTCTGTTACGATCAAGGTGTATACACATTATCAGCGCATTTACGCTAAACGCTGAAGATGGTTACTTATGTATAATAAAAAAGGTAAAGAGGAATTATTTTTGGATAGTATACAAGATAGGTACTAAGATACTATGAAATTTAAGATATTATACATTGATCTTAGGAATAAAATTAATGTTGATAAAATAAATAAAACGTTTCATAGGTAGCAACAGCAAGTGGTTATACTATGTTTTTCTTTTTAAATGAAATATATCTAATATACCTATATTAAAGTGTAATATATGCTATCAATCTATTCTTTTCTATCAAATCTATTAAATGTAATGTTTTTTATTAATCTGCTTCGTCAATGATTTTTTAAAGATATTGAACCAACTCTACGATTAAAGCAGCAAAAATTAAATTAATCAACAATTCCACCGACAACAGCACTGTCTGATAAAGCGACAGCTGAGCCATACATACAAACTCACAGTCAAACCAAACGGATATTAGCGACAGATGACAGTTCATTCGCTTTTTAAATAACAAATTATGTGAATCATTGATACGTTATTTCAATAAAGATTACTAAGTAAAATTATTTTTGAAATACGGCTTGCATTTAAAAGGGAAAAATTGCATTCTTTTACTAGTAAATACAGCTCATAGTTTTTAGTTTGTAGATTTATACTCTGTGTACTGGTAAGCTTAACCCGTTTTGAAATATATTTTTACTTTGCTGATATATTTTTTACAATATACAAGTAATATGTAAGCCAACTGACTGTGACAACTATATTGGAGGATCCTCCTTGCCTGCAGTTTGCCACTCATACGATTCGATTCATATTCGATTCTCCATATAAGGACATCTGTAATCAACTCCATATAAGATCAAAGTCTCACCTAAGGTTGACTCCAGATGCGTTGCTACCCCTGAGGGCTAAGTTGGAACGTTTCGGATAATTATCTCCTGTACCACACCTTTTAGACCCCAACGCAGCAGCGCTTAACACTGCTATTATTATTCAGAAATAGGTATGCTGGTGTTGCCGGAGGAGTCGATGCACATAGAGTTCTACCACCTTCAAACCAGAACATATCAGCTCTTGAGATTGCGTTATAAGGGTGAAATAAGCGTGTCGTCGGTGGATTAAGAGTCTATGTCATTTAGTGACAACATACAATGTTGCCATTAGCGGCACATTACAAAGTATATTATGACGTTGTTTTTTAAAGGCTCTGAACATAGCGCGGTCATTAGCACACTTTGTTTAAATACACTTTACGTGGTTCTCAATTTTCAAGCATCTCAGTATTATAAATTTCCTATAAAAACCTTACAATGTCTTTTAATAACGCTTACCTACATTAAATTGCCTTATGTATGTTAATTTTCCCTACAGACAGACTTGTGTCATAGAATAGATTGTAGAAGACTATAAAAATAACTGAAGAAATTTTACTTTAAAAATATTGATTGCTATTCGTTAATTGAAATTGCCACAATATTTAAAAATAGGTATTAATTTGAAAGTTATGCCAGCAAAGGCAATCTTATTAATTATGCGTATAACTTTGATCTATGCTATAAGCCACTTTAAGCTTTTATATCAGCTTAAAGCAGCTTAAAACCGACGAGATTTTATCAATTAATAGCTTGAAATTGATCGTGTAGATGCAAAATTATGTACGGTATTTAAAAAAATATGTTTCGGTTTTTTTAATAATTCAGTCCTAATCATTTCTTATGCTCGTTAAGATTAATGGCAATGTTATAGATTCTAATGATTTAATGTGCGATGTAATCTAACGAGTATACTCCCTAGAAACACTTACTGAAAGGTATGAGAGATAAAAATCTAATGTGCATGCTTCCTAAGGTAAAACCGTTCGGCAGATTCATGTCGCGAGACAATATGGACCGGTCGCCGCGAGACTCATACATATACTTATACAAAAACTCAATGAAAGTCGAAAGTCACGCTTTCACTTGTCGGCGGCATTGTATTGTGCGTCACTGTACTATACTAATTTTTTTACAATGAGGTTTTATGTAGCTAATGGTTGAATTATCACTGGACGACTAGGTGATTGGGTCAGGTGAGGCGATTACGACCAAATTACCGTGGCGCATGGCGGTCGGGCATGGTCAGTCAATAGCTTCGCGTGTTTATTAGCGAGTCAATAGATTTAATGTGTTGCATTGTTATGAAAAGAACGTGTAGTAATATAATTTTTCAAGTGGAACAAGTATCTAGCCGGAAATTGAGCTCCAAATTTGTTGGAAATCATTTTGCCCAGAAATTACTTTGCAATTTCGAAACAATATCATTATCGTAACAAAATATAATGTACCTAGTTATAAAGATTGGTATACTTGGCAGTTAGCTTTTGTTTAAGGTGGTAATTTTTATTATAAAAAATATTTACTTTCAATATCCTATTAGGTAGAAGACATTTCATGAGGGTAAATGATACAGAGAACGATATTTTCAGTGTATAAAAACCGTTCCATTATAATTTGATAAAACCTAAGTGCACGGACGTGAGTGTGCATCTTCCTCGTAACATTTTCTTATCCGATCAAACATTCCTAAAAGCTCCTTGTGTTCGACCAACCAAAAGTGGAATCCGTGAATGTTTAAGTCCAGTCAGTTCTCTTACGTGCTAAAATCTACCGTTATTAATATTATCACAGACAATAGCATAAACAGATGAATACTGTAGCATTACTTAACACTTGATGACCTCGCTTTGAAGTTTAGCAAAAATAATTTTCTTATGTAAACCAGACATATAATGCCATAAAAAGAAATAAAACACGAAGAAGGCAGTTGCAAAATAGCTAGAAAGATCAATGCACTTTTGCTTCAGCTATCGTATACTGCATGAGTATGGTGAGCATACGTCTCGACTTGAACGGGATTTTAACGACAGTACAGGGTCGTGTCATGTGTCTGAGTATGAAGGTTTGGGACAAAAACAGATCATTCCCGTTTTCAATTGGTTGGAATATTTTCAACCAAAAAAGTGGCGCTATAGTACAGATATAACTTTAAGGCATGAACGTCAGTCTTCGCTAACTAATATAAATTTATGAAGACGCATATCCAATCTTATTTACTTTTTTATAATATGGAAATAGAATCTAAGGTTAAGTAACCATTAGCCATTGCCGCCCAAGAACATCTGTAAACAACTATAGATAAGGTATTACCGGACAAGTATCGCTTATTTAGCGTCATTGTACTTTCTACTTAAGTGCAAAAATGTCCTGTTTTTTTGTAAAAATTAATGGTCACTTCACATCCACATCGTCAGTGTGGTGTCCACTAGACATAATTCTCGGTCGGCCATTAAGAGAGCGACGCGGCGCGTGGCTCCCACAGTCGAGACTACCTGGACGCGTCTAGACCGCGTAATAGCTGACCTGCGACCCTCACGTCCCGCTGACCGACGTGACGACACAGTCACACTCGACAGGATAGACGAAACTACTTCGCGTAAATCCGCGGTCAACTTACTAGGAATCTATGGTAGATATAGGTTTATATTTCGTTGGCTTGAAGAATAAAGGTAAGTCCATTTTTCCGTCTCAATGACGTATGTATATTTTTTAAGTTGATGGAAGCCTTGTGGTTTGACTCTGGACGCACTAGCGTCATACCTATTTCTGGCAACTAAAGGCAATGTTAAGCTGTATTCTTATTTAAAAAAAGGTGGCAAGGCAAGGATCTTACACGAGAAGTTCGAATTGAGTCCTCACAGTTGGCAATGTATCTGTGGCCGAGTTTATGAAGGATTTCAATTCTATCTAAAGTTGATTACAGAAGTCCATAGGTAGCAGTGGTAACCTTCAGGACAATGGTTGTACGATTCCTCCAAGACAAAAACAAAAATACGGCTGTCATATCCAATTCATTACATCATATACTATCACACACACATTATACAATAACAATTGATGAAACATTGATTGCGCCTTGATAAGGTCTTCTTCAGATAGTCTTAATTGACATTGATTTATTGACATCAACAGAATATCTAACATGTATAATCAAGTATTTGAACATATTTCTTTTACATCCTTTGAATAAAAAACATTACTGAATTAATACGTTGGGCAATTGCCACAAGTCCCAACATAATTACGACGTGAAACTTACACAAAATGTAACAACCATTTTTCGTCGGATAATTTGAAATGTAGGAAAGTAATACTGTTGGTACCCTTAGGTATTGCTTCTATGTCGCACATAGCACTTATTTACTTAGTACGGAATATCCACAGGTGAATAGACGTTACGAGATTATTTACAGTAGTTAATTACACGCTAACGGATTGCCGTAGGTAACCTCTAGTCTGAACGTAGCTATTAGATATTAAATTTTATATGTTTTGGAGCTTAAATTTAACGATAATGTCATTGGATTTGAAAGTGGTTTTAGAAACATGGAGATAAGTGTAAATGCTTTTGTCTAACGTGCCTACGCACCCGATGACCTCGTCGAAGTCGCGTATTTCTGTCTAGACTTTTGTCAAGAATTCCATTGTTACTTAAACTGGCCACCGATTCTTTGGTAGGTGTATTACTTTCTAATCTAAATGTAGAAAAAGAGCCATGTCTTATACCTATTGTCGGTTACTGTACGCTAGAAATAATGTTGTTTTTATTTTATTTTAACGAACAGCACATCGCTTAAGTATAAGAAGAATGCAAATATGCATTGTTCGTCCAACAAGTATTCATTTATCTTGTAAACGGTAACAGGTTACGAAGAATTGAGCACTTGACCTCCAATATTTTCTAAATTGCTTTCGATATAAATTTCCTTCTTTACGTTTTTATTCCTCAACGGCGAAAAGAGGGAGAAGGTGAAATGTAAAACAATGGCGTAAAGTAAAGTAAATAGTCTATTAATAACTCTTTCTATATTCATAGCCTTAAACTAGGATTTTTTCCTGTATCGTGGGTTCCTTGTTTGAAGGGTCGTAAAGTCGTCGTAAAGATAGTAAATGCGAATACGTGACATACCAACTTAGTCCTCAATAATAAAATAATAATACACCTAACAGGCATCCATCAGCGGTAGTTTATTTTATAAGATTATAGTCGAAATCGAGTATGCGATCCATTGGATTCTAAAAGGACTATGCTACTCAAGGACACCTGTAACCAACTTTATATATAACAGGGGTTCTGTCTAAAGCATATAACAAAAGCGTTGCTACTCATAAGAATTAGTTAGATTAAGAAAGCCTCATATCAAAGTGATCCGGTAAGCACACACTGCACCGAAACGCAAAAACACATTCACATTAGAAATGTGTGTGACGGGGATACCACCCTGGTTGAATCATACTTGTTCTACCTAGTAACTATAATAGCGATATTTTACAGTAATCAACATGGGTTTTACATATTGCTTCCGTTGCCTAAAAAACTACAAACATTATGATATTATTATGAATACAGTAATTATATCAATAGAATTGAGGAATGTGTGTGTGGATATGTATGTCTCTGTATGTGTAAGTATGTGCGCATAAAAGAATGTGTGTAAATGTGCATACCTGTTTGGGTGGGGCTGGCGGGGCGAAGTCCCAGGCGTGTCACAAGTCGCCCCAAACGATCGCGCGCTTCCCGCGGTCCACCGATGCCAGAAGCCCGGACTGCGGGTGCCACGACACCGCTGTCACGGCCGATCTGCGAAACGTTCCTTATCATCAATCCATTACTAACTCACTGCTTAGTACGAGTCGTTTTCAGAATAAGAAGACTAGCTCTCATTTATTTGAATTTGAATAAATATCTCTTCGTTACCACACCTTTCAAATCCAAACACAAGCATTGTTTATTACTGATGTTAGTAGGCAAAAAAAAATGGGGATATGCCGGTAAAATTGAGCCACAAATAGTTCTACCACCTAGCTTATGTGTACCATGATCTCTACGAGTAGATGCTGTTCACCTTTGACAGACTCTTTGTTGAAACTCGACCTTTCATGAACCCTAGACGTGTCATTCTGAGTTATCCTCATCCTCTGATATCAATTATCATTTTTTATATCTACGATGTTTTCCGCATTGTGAGAAAATTGTGAGAGAAAACCTGAGAGTTCTTAAAAATAATCTCAAAGCTGTAAAGTTTACCAATCCACACTTGACCGCAGTGGACTATGGTCCAAGTCCTATCACTCAGAGAGGAAAACCGTGCCCAAAAGATTTAATGGGTTGAAGACGATGACACACTTTTGGGAACTATATTACTTTCAAACATAAACCTACATTTCACGCATTCAAATAGGATAGGTGCGTGACAAAATGCGTTAAAACTTTTTTCATAAACATTGTATTACGTTAGTATACTAACAACCACACAAAGATCAATTACTCCAACTTTTTGTCGTAATCAATACATCCAACAAATATGAATGTATGTATGTATATATTTCGATGTTACCAAAGTACAAATATTATTACCGTTTAAAGTAGCTATACTTATATAAATCGCATAAGAGTATGACCTGACGAACTAACCTGCTCCCAATATTAATGATTGTTTAAACTTAACATGTAGATAGCGAATCGTATCCTAGAGTCCTATATTTGTCAAGTCAAGAACTCTTGAGTAAACGAGACTAATCGAATCGGCACATTACCACTTGACTATCGGGGTCAACAGATGTGCACATGTTTCCTCCGGACGCGATTCAAATGCCATAAATCAAAATTGGCATGAATACATACCCGCACATTAATACTCCGGTAATATTGATATTGATAAATCTTATTAAACGTTTACAGCGCAAAGAGAAGATTGGAATCTTCAATATATATTAAGTTTGACATTTTCGACGTATACTTATCGCCTAGAAGTATTAAGCGTGAAATAATGTCAGACCTCGATTCCCCTTTGAACGCGGTTTATCAAGTCCATGAGTATAGCTTTGTTACAAATAACACAAGGTAAAGTTTATCTTACTTAGATTTATCAGTTCGCATAAATAATAAAGTCATTTGTAAAGAATTATCTTCATCGATTTCCTCGTCCTTTGGCTTCGAATCATGGACGTAATATATAAAGATAGCAAATGACCATGGATTGGAGCTTTTGTGTCATACGCCAATTGTGAGATAGCTGGAGGTTAATCTCAGGACACCGGCAGTAGTGACTTGTACACGACGAAAAAGGCCTAAAAGCTTGACAAAATCTCAGTTCACGGGGTCGCACGAGAGTTGCCGTCACAGCTATATTTTATTACAAAACTTGTGCATTTAGCGTCGGTCGAGTAGACCGTTACGCTTCTCAGAAAATATGCGAGTGGACTATGAACGGTATACTGCGTTATATGGTAGTATATTACAAATATTATGTTGGCGCTTAAATCTGTGTCACTAGCACTTAGAAGATACTCATCGTGACTTTTATTAATGCACAGGCGTTTAATGAGAGCGGCAAAAAATGAACAGCTAAAAGAGTACGATCGATTCGTTAGTTAACTAACATTGCAATAATCTAAGAGCTACCTGATTTATCTTCACCGTGTATCTGTTTTGGAAATAATTGTAAAATAAATACATAATATTTATACCCTTTGTAAACCCCTTGGCGATAAGTGGTCACGGTCACTATAAACCGATGGCAGATAAATTGCTAATTTAATATTCTCATTTAAAATAAATCTTTACCATATTAAGCTAAAAGAAGCAGAATGTAGCAGCTCAATGGTTGCTACTTTTGTTGATCCTTCCTCCAACTATTAATTTCGTATTCGAATTTCGAAGAGGTTGCTGTCCATTTCCTGAATTCAATCCATGAAGATGCGATATTCGCGGGAAAAGCAGAAGTGGCGAAGTTCGAGGCTGACATCATACGGCAAAAAGTTACCGTTAACGGCTCATTTCGTAACTAATAAATGTCAATATAAGATATTTTACGTTCAGTGAAAATAGTACAACGATATTCATGACTGCTCAGTCAGTGTCTATAAGTGTCGTCTATTAAGTGATAAATCTTTCACCAGCGCTTGTACTATGAGACAGAAAGCGGTCAAGATCCTCGAAATGTGATTTGAAACGAGCGATTTGACTTTGATAGCGTATGCTGCATATTGTGTCAATAGATTTATTTCAGTAATAGCTTTTGGCTCCATTGTCGTGGGTTCGCGTACATTGCTTTCCTTATAGATATAGATAACATGGTGATAGTTCCGCCGACGTTCTACAATAGTTTTAACTTGCGACAGTGTCTGGCGTTGTCCGTGCAAAATTAATGATTCGTAGTCACGATTATGATAAAGTAGCCCGAAGAAAAGCTATTAATAAAGTCTCCTATTGACAACGAAATGAGAGTTATAACAGAGGAAGGTTCTGTATACGATGGATAATAATTTAGATAAATTACAAATTAAACTGCTCAGCAATAAATTTGACATGATTTGTTGACTATAAATATTACAAGGATAAGAAAAGTAATCGAGATTTACTTTGATTGTGGGATGCCGCGTATCTGCTTTACATCGTACAGGGCAAGGTCTCTCATAAACAAGAATTAGAGTCTAGTTGGGTCGGTTCGTTTACACATGCCGCTCCCGATTGCCTATAACGAGCTCGGAGGAAACTCCAAAAGGGGACTGGGAAAGGCCGTAAACCCGAACAGATCCCGCATTAATATCCCGCAATTGTTACCTTATTGAAATATGCCTTATTAAATGCAAATACCTCCTTAAATATTTGACGCTGTGTTCCGATCATACCATGAATAATTCAGGTACAGTTAACTTGAACGATACGATGTTGTTATTGGTTGGTAATTGACTTGAAAATTTCAACACGATAATAGGGCAATAAACGTAGCATGCGACTTCTTGTTGAAAAACTTTAACTTGATCGTTATAAACATCGAAACCGATATTAACGTCAATAATTTTATTTTATGATCTATAAAATAAGTATTAAGAGTAATCCAATCTGTTGAGCAGATGTAGTCGGATTTTGTATATTATTGATGACTTTCACGTATATTATATTTGGGTGTGGATATCCATGCTTTGTACCTGTGGATTTGAAACAGATTTATATAAAATGAAAACAATGAATATAAATTTAAAATGATTCATACTGGGGTTTATATGCTTGAGAGTATGTGTAATTTTCCGAACCGTATCTGATTAGCTGGGAGATTCCAATTTTATCCTTATTCTTTCTGAGAAAAAAATCCACACTCAGTAGGGGGTTGATGATGTATCAGCTTTGTATCCTACCGGTGGGTAGTTCCTCATAAATACAGATAGGATAACTTGTTTTATTCTAGTCAC
Source organism: Telegonus apastus (assembly GCA_018250635.1). Taxonomy (NCBI): domain Eukaryota; kingdom Metazoa; phylum Arthropoda; class Insecta; order Lepidoptera; family Hesperiidae; genus Telegonus; species Telegonus apastus. The sequence continues at coordinate 7,973 of DWNY01000042.1, read as the reverse complement.
GTATCGATTCATAACCGCATTACACGCCTACTATGTTAGGAAACAGGTTACCCAATAAAGCAATTTCAAGAATCTATTCGCGGCGGTCGATAGCCCTGTCGGTACAAAAACCATGCACCACGATTAGACTGTAACGATGTTCGAATATGTACATAACTCGCGGTCTCTCTTAGTTTCGTGTTCCTATCTATTCAACATATTCGACTGCACGAGTTAGGTGAACATATTTCGGTTAAGGGGATGTCTGCTAAATATGTATGTTGCCGGAAATGTATCATTCTAGACATTCTTAAAGGCAAAAAGGAGAGAAAATACAGCTTAATCTGGGATTAAATACATTACGTGTGATCGGTACAGAATATATACGAAATTATATGGGAAATTCACGCAACGCCTGGCTAGTCCCTAAGCTTGAATAAAAGCAGCGTAACTTGGTCGCGGTCCGTTTAGAATTACTTAGAGCAGAACTAACATATAAATAAACGGTATTTGATCTATAAAGATAAATTAAGCTGAAGGTTTGGGTAATGAATATAACTGTTCTGTTTATTTTGTCAGTTTGTTTGTCTGTCTATACAGACGAATGTTGAGCAATAAAAACCGGATATCGATACTTCCAGTATAAGTACGTAACATTTGTTATGATTTAAAAAAAAATGTCCCCGAGCCGCTATAAAACTTGTCTTCTATATTTAGGAAATGATTGATTATTGACACTCAAACGTTTCCGTTCTACGGAGCTCATACATATACGTTAAAATATTCATTTCAAAGTGCATTAATATTATCACGTGACCGATACGTGCAACTAATTCTATAGCGCGTTGACTAAATTATTGATTGAGATAAATATATAAAATAAGTGTTATTAAAAAATAAAAAACCGTTATAAATTAATTATATCTGTCGGTTTTATAGACAACACTGTATCTTATATTCAATAAAAAATCTTTGTCAACAACGTTGTTCATAAAATGTTACTTAAAGTGACAGAACGCATTAATACATTGTAGAAAATATGCATAGTTTAGTTGGGCGTTGCCCAGACGATCCTAAAAATCCCATTTAGTTTACGTCGAATTCCTTAAAGGCCATTAGCATAGAACTTCGTGATTGGACTGCTGTGGTAAAAATTCTTCCATACATTATATTACGTTGGTAGTACAGTTACAGTAATTGCGCTTCTATAAAATCGCCTTGTGTGGTCGCATATCGTCGTAAATACTAGATGGTGAGATGAACTTAGTTGATCATCCGGGTGGAGCCCGATGGGGCAACGCGTTAAGAGGGCTCCGGTGGCGTTCCTTCGGATCCCGGAGTCCTCTTTGCAGCGCTCATCACGGCCCCTGGGGGTTAGAATCCCACATAACCCAACATCGCTGCCACGGCAACGGGTACCTTTCGAAGGTGTCCCCCTCGAACACAGAAAAGGTATATTAATAGGTAAATACTACTACTACTACTACTAGGTACTAGTCGTAAATACGTATCGACTTTAGGGAGAATTATTTTCTGAGATTGACTCCAGAAGTTTATATCTTATATCATTAAAGTAAGCCAATATACTATTCTACACAGTATTCAGTGGTGTACACTGACACAGATGCTCGATCATTGTCTAAAGATTCGATGCGATAGCTTTCGTGTATCCGACCGTTTAGTCGGCCGTCATCTGCCTGGGACACTATTAAACCAGTTGTTCACAGTACGCCAGTTTGAGAGATTATGACTAAGGATCGTTGTAAACATGAAACTTTGTACATAAGTACAGCGGTCGTGTTTGATGCGGGCGTGATGCGATGAGACTTCTGACGGTTTGTAGTGGCCCGACCACTGCCTGTTTATAGGCTGTGGCTTTACAACAAGGGGTACTTGCGCTTTGTTATTGCTAATTTTCTTATTAACTTTTAACTATATTACATGTCTTACTATCCGACTTTGTGTAACCGATTGGTAGGATATTTGATAATAATCAATATACGCGTAGGTATATATTATTTGTAGCAAAAGAGCATGCAGTCCACTTGATAGTAATTGGTCACTTTTATAGTATTTTGTGAAGGTATCATTAGCCTATTTTGGAGTAATATGCTATTATTGGTTGTGAGCCTATCTGGCCTTATAAAAAGTAAATCCTTACATTGCACATCATACGATCGGAGCACAACAAGTTACTTTGTATAAATAACCGGTACTTTTGCTATGTTTAATTATACCGTGCAAATAAGCAAATGACCTCAGGGATCGTCAATTATCTTTCTTTGTTCTATAAAAATAAATAAAATAGAACATTCTGACATTTCTGACTATTAACAAATAGGTAGAACACAGTCCCTGCTTGGTGGACTTGGGCGCTACGTAGATACGAACTGACAGGTGTCTTGTAAGTTTGTCGCATGCTTTACAAAGACTCGGTTATTACCTATCAGGAACTTTGTTCCACGTCTTATTTATGACTAGACGGGCAGGCGGTTTCACTCGTATTTATGAAAAATGTGACATGACGTACATATGACTAAGACCTTTTAATAATATTAACGAAAAAACATAAAGATGAAAACAAATCTATCACAAGAGACAAAAGTATCCTGTCTAATGCCAGACCATTAGTCAGACCAGATCCATTTAGCCGTACTGAAAATATGTATATCCCACGCGAACCGTACTGTTTCCCGGGATAAAAGTGGCCTATGTCGTTCTTTGAACTCACAACTACCACCAAGCAAAAATCGTGTCGATTTCTTGCTCTGCAAAAAACTAAAAATCTATCCCTATAATCTATCTGTGCACCAAATTTCATCCAGATCTGATCAGACATTATGACGTTATAACGTGAAGGTACGTTTTAAAGATGATATAATCCATTGTAGTTAGACTCCTGCGGCACCACCGCCACTATCTTTTCTGCCTTACAACAGCAGTGTTAAGCGTTGCTGTTTTCTGGCTTGAAGGGTGTGATATAGGAGACATATTCGAGGCGTGCCAAATTCAGGTCGGTGATCAACCTCAGGTAGGACTGTGATCTTATCTGGGGTTGATTACAGATGTCCATGGGCGGCAGTGGTCACTTATTATCAGGTGGGCTGCATGCTCGTTTGCAACTTCCTTAACATAAAAAAATACAAATATCCATCCATCCTCACAAACTTTCAGCTTTATAATATTAGTAAGATAAGTTAACTACGTAGATTTAATTAGCGATAACGATTGTAGTAAATGTTACGGCGGAGATAGTGATGTGAGGATTGTGAGATTGCAACTTAGTCTTCAGGAGCGGGGACCTCACAGGACTCCTGTTTTATTTAGGGTCCGTTACAGATGTTAATAGGTGGCAACTTATTTGCAATACGTGGGCTGAAGTTGCTTCCTTTAAGCTATAAATTAGATTACACTTTGTATCTTTACTGTTTATTTATTACATAAATGTTAATTTTATGTAGAAGTATTATATAGAGATAGAGAGAGAATATATAATCGAGTATGTGTGTATACTCGTCTGACATACAAGGTACAGGGTTTGATCACCAGCCACGAAATCATGAATTTAGGGTCTGGGTTTGGTATTCCCATTTTTTTGGGTCTCCATTGCATGCACGTTTAAGTATTTCCCCCTATGGTACATGTATGTTGAAAACACAAAGCAAAAAAAACGCAAATGATGATCCATCATACACATTAACAGAAATATATTTATACATAAAGATGAATCTATTTCCGTTGGTCATCGCATCACGCGTGAACGGATAGAACAATTTCGCTAATTCTTTTTTTGTTGTGTTAATTATTGTCAGGAGAAGGTTCTTATTTAAGAAAAAAAAAATTAAGTTAGCGGATAATCAAAAGAAATATGAAAATTTTCTTACATAAAAAAAACTTGAAATCTTTTTAAAATTACCATAACATAACTGTCAGTTGTTTATTTGTGTGTGTTTATTTTTCTTCCACTAGCGGTCACCAATCCATCTAGTGACCGCGCCTGTGGTTGCTTAACTTAACTTTTTCTATCATAGATCCATCCCATCCTGTAATAGATAACCTCCAAGGTGTTCACTACATAATTTAAATGGCAGAACAACTTTTGTCGGGTCAGCTAGTATAAATATATTAATAACAAATATTTAATTTTGTTTTCTTGCTTTTTGCGAAATACCATGATGATCACCTATCAATTAATATCACTAATCTTTAAACAGTGAAAGCAGCAAAGAAGCTTAAGTAAAAAATATTGTAGTCACTATTTCATGGCAGTCAAATTAAGTAAGATTGATATAGGTATACAAATACATCTATAAATTACGAACAAATTTCTGGTCGTTAATTTTCAAGATTGAAAATAGGGTTAAAGTAAATACTTAGTAGTGATAGATACAATTTATTATCAATGATAAAAAATTGATGAATGAAATTTTTAATGGCAATAGAAAGTTTTGCGAATTAAAAATGTTTTGTATAAATAATAAATCGATATACGGTAATTTGGTATTAATGTTTTGAAAATATTAACGGATATATTTATTTTATTTATAGGTAAGAAAGATACAATTTAATGATTATAATGACGTATTTAACAGTGTTAACAATTTTATTTTATTTATTTTTGTAAATGCGACACGATCAAGCTGAGTCTAATTTGTCTTTCTAATGTTAAAAAAGTATCTATATGAACCTAAATTGTTTTTATACGGTTAGTATTGAAACAAAAACTTTATAAGATCACAATTTCAAAAACAAGTGTCTAAATTACTCACTTAATAAGTTTTGTTGAATTAACATCACGCGAGATCGTAGTTAGCCATAAAAAGAAATTACATCATAGGAATAAACATTAAACGTCGATGCGATCAGTAATTGACTTACGATGCGATGAAAACTCATCAGGCAGTAGTTTTCTACTCAATTATAAATAATTAATAGTAAATAATATGTCTTTGCAGTAAAAATATCCTTATTAACGTCGAAGATGTTTCCATAGAATGAAGATATGCTAAATTACGTGTCGATTACAAGAAACAAATAATTGGTCTAATTTGTGTGGAACTTGTATACGGTTCCGTACCATCAACTTATTAATTTTGTATTTTTACTATTTGTTGTAATAGCAACTTTAGAACTACATACATTGTGAAAGTTTAAAATTCAATAGGTAAAAGGAAAAACGCGAGAAACTTAGTAATAGGCTTCCATTCTTAACCTTTGGGTAAATTTAACATGAATTGCGCTAAAGTTTTTTTGTCGCTTCCTTAGCTCAGCACAATGTAGGCATACCTAACAATATTTGTCTAAAGGAGCTCGTTTATCGGAGTCGATACTGATCGCAGATGCGATAGTCACGGTATAAATCACGACGTTTGTAAGGGCAACATTAAAACGTGTCGCGTGTGTTCTTGTTAATTTTGTGCGGCGGCCCCATGCTGCGCGCACAGCAACGCACAGACAACATTGAAATGCGCGATTGCCGACAGTCGCCCGACATCGCCGCATCGGTGCGCTATTGTACATATCCGGAAACGTCGCCGTGTCGCATCTAATGCGGCGTCGTACCTTAAACAATTGTTTCTCAAACAGTACCCACACTCCGTGTCGCGACCCCCTAAATAATCAAATGTTTAATCTGCACGACACCCCACAACTTAACTCGACCTCTTTTATTCGTGTTTTAAATGTTTACCTCGCTCGTACATAATGATTTTCAAATACTTGTCGCACTTACTCCTACCATGATACTTATTGTTTTATTTCTAAAAGCTCTTTCTTGTTCTGTATGTTAGGAATGTTTCGATTATTTGCGAAAGTTTCGTTTCACTCATGCGACAACATCTTAACGCCATACAATCAGCTAATAACCCTCGCGGGGGTCGCGACCTGCCGTTTGAGAAACAAAGGCTTAAACAATATTCGTTATACACAGTCGCCCTCGATTACACCATCGCCGACTGAATCGCACGCTGCATTCGGCTCTCAACTGGAGACCGTGTTACGTGATATGATTTAGCACTGCTCGTGTCATGTGCAAGTATGATGGCTCGCGCGCTCAATTCTAAGAAGGCGAAGGTTTATTTTTTCTCTGATAGTCGATTTTACTTTAAAAATGTTTAACATGTAATATAAGAACAATGTTAATGGGTCTATCTAGATAAGCGGTCTCCGGCTTGTATCTCGTGCGATGTAAAACCATTTTATTAGAGGTATGTTGTACTCGCTCGCGGTTAAACGCGTTTATGAAATGCGAAACAATGGCCAAACCAAAAGGAAGGCAATCTTTATTGTTCATCTTACTTTATTTCGATATTGTTGTTCTATTTAAATTGATTTTCACCGAAGAAGATAAAACTAAAGTTTATGTCGAAACGGTATATCAGAGCATAAAGCGAGAAACCCGTAAGAACGTTTGTTCAATATTGGATTTAGCTATAAACGTGCCGACGCAGTAAAATGGGCACGCAAATTCACCGTTTAATGCTCGTGAATGTTAATTACTAGGCAAAAATGTGTATTTAGAGTGGCGAAGAAACGTTTCCGTATTCCTATGGAGACTGTAACAGTGAAATGTATTTAACGCCACCGCACGTAGTGGACTTGTGCAAATTAAGCACGATTACATCACGACACGGACGATGGACGTTAGGAGGGCGTACGAACAATATGTTGCATTTAGTTAGATCTGTTGGAGAATGGGATCCCACGGGTTTTGTGCGGTAGTGGTGTCACGTCAGTGTCGCGCCGTAGGCGGCCAACGCGGTCTACAATACCTACAATACGGTGAATGCCTGCACCAAAAAGACCTCTGCATTCTAGTACATACAAATCGAATTTATATTGAATAGTAATGTGTACACTAATATTAATTCGAACTATTTAGAAAGGATCCTTTAATGTGAATAATGCTTAACACCGAGCAAACTTCGGTAGTATGTGGTGTGGGAAAGAGAAATTTGCAATGGTGAGACAGCCCGAGCCAATGTTGACCTCACGATTTCAATTGTCCATGCGAAATGTTACGAAGAAACTAAACGATGTCACGAGCGATACAATTCTAGTTTAAAATTCAAGGTCAAAAATGTGTTCGCCGTAACTTTATTAGGTGTCAAGCGGGTCAGAGCACAGTTAAAATTTTGAGCTGGGTTATGAAGAACTGTATGAGGGAACGTTGCACTTTGTCTAGCGACGTGTGGTTCATAATTTGCAATACACAGCATGTGATCCTAGGATTTCCTAAAGCGTTATATGTATTTCATAAAAATTTAAATCGTCATGCAGTAAGTGAAGTGTAATAATATTAAGAAAAAAAAGGCGTCAAGAATGTTGTAATTAGGAAAATTCGAGGATCGTTATATTTAAGTTTTAATTTAATATTTACACTCTGGCTTTTTTATTCATTTTTATAACAAGCTTTCCGCGTCTCACGATCTTGTCATATCGTTATTTCAGACGCCTTAAGTGTCATTATTAATTTGGTGAAGTAAGATGTTCGGATCTGGTCAAAAAGCGGTAGAACCCTATATGGTTCGATTCCGGCGGTGTCTTCGTCATTTCTTTTTCTGTCTAATAATAGCAGTATAAAGCGCTGCTGTGTTCCGGAATGAAAGGGTGGCCACAGATGCGTTCTATGGCGTATTTCAGGTAGGTTTCTAAATTTATGTAGCGTTGATCATAGGTGTCTATGGCCACTTACCATCCACCATCCACCTGATGGTAAGTGACCAAGCATGTTCGTTTGTTACTTTATTATATAAAAAAAAAAAAAAACTATTATCTATAGAAAAAAACTTACGAGATTCGTCCTTTGAGACGTATTTTCAAGCGCTCGACGCAAGGTGAAAATCACCTCTATGTAAATCCCCCACAACGGATTGCTGCAGCAGAAAAGTTTAACAAATATATTCTCTTACACCAATCGAAAATATAAAGTCTGGAATATTTTCATTTTTAAGGTCTCCCTCAATGAAATATTATTGCTAGAAAACTAAAATGTT
>DWNY01000041.1:0-24583 GCA_018250635.1 Telegonus apastus | reverse complement strand
ATTGAGAATGCTTCGATAGCGTGATTCAGAATACTAGTGGCGCCATCTCTTGATGAGTTGCCGGAAGTCGCCACATAGCCATGAATTAAAATTTCAAGTCGAATCGTGAATCGGTAAAAATAAGTCTGGTCTCTTCAATATAACATAAAACATCATCACTACCTAGTAGTGTAGGACGGAACCGGACATGAGAATTAACTATTACGCAAAATTAGAAAAGTTAACTATTGCCATGTTACTCAAAAGATGGAATAATTCAAGCATTGTTTTAATTGATAACACATATTTTTAACATTTTAAAGTAGAAGATCACAAATATAACGGTATCACAATATTTGTTAATACACCGTGCATATTTTTCGGTGTGCAGAGATTATTCACGATAGTGTTTTAAACGATTTAAGTTAGTACTTATCGTTCCCACCAATTGCCATGAACAGACTAGAGATTTTCTTAAAAACAAAAAATTCAACTGCTTCAAATGAATTGACTTTGATAACCCATACTCGTCTGATACCCATATTGTTATGATACAAAAATATTTCATCCGTTCCCTCCCTTTTCTTTCCGTGCACTATATTTAAAAATTGTATATCCTATGTTATTATGACAACTGAGACGATTCTAACGACACCTTGTATGTTAAAATCCCTCAAGCCGTTTGGGCTGCGGGGCGTACCAAAGAAATGCACTTACATACATAAGCTGGAAAAATATCACCCTACTTCTGACGCAGTCAAGAACGGCGAAAGAAACTCCGTAATATCACATATATTATACATCACTTATTTTAAATCACAGAATAAGTTTAATAAGCTGTGATTTATTCAATTTTTAATGATTTTAAAATTCTTTGAGTCATTTCATTTAGTGCAAGTGCAAAAGTATTACCCTACTTCTGACGCAGTCGGGTAAAAACGGCGAAAGAAACTCCGTAATATCACATATATTATATATCACTTACTTAAAATCACAGAATAAGTTTAATAAGCTGTGATTTGTTCCATTTTTAATGATTTTAAAATTCTTTGAGTCATTTCATTTAGTGCAAGTGCAATGCAAGTGGGTATCTCGTTTGAGCAATCAAATAAAACGTCACACACAATTTGATTTTCATCAACGAACCCCACGACAAGTTGATTACCTACATGAACGGAGCTGGTAAAATTAACTTCCAAACGCGGTGCATATTTTTATCAGAATAATTAAATGCATCCGGTATATTTCTGTAACATCAAGAATATAAGCACTTTAAAACAAACTTTAATACGAATCTTACAATATTTTTACAATACTTTTTTATTTACTTACTTATATAATATATAAATACTCCTGTTCCAATGTCAGAAAATGTTTGATACTTTCATTTAAAAGAGTCGGAAGCTGTTGTGCTGTGGTTTAAAAAAATGGAATGCTGAATTACTTATAATATGAAACGAAAATCTAACTTATTACTGACTTTCGTCCAATTAGTGGTACATATTTAACATACACCAAACAGACATACATACACTGGAGGCGTTATTTATATATCCAGACATTGAATGAGGCAGCCGCATACCTTACAAACAAAATTGTATACTTCTATACAGTATGTCCTAATGTACTTACTATTACCAACTGCACCACTACGGATCACCCTCGGGCCATACTTGTCAAAACATTGTATAAAAAAATAATATGATTTCGTCGCCCATGGCGCGATTAATATACTATACTAGCTTATTTCACAGGCGGTTTCACCGGCGTTAAAGAAGTAAAATGGCATACATTAATATCTGCCAAATAGCAACATGACATTTACGCCCGCGACGGGGGGGTCGCATATGCGTGGTGCTTGCGCTAGCGCGTTAAAAAAAATTAACATAGCCTAAGTTACGCCTTAGACCTTCAGCTATCTTCTAGTGAACGTCCCGTCAAAATCAATGCAGCCGTTTAGAAGATTACTTCAGGCAAACAGAAGGACAGATAGATATCTGATAATAAAATATTTACTAGAATACTCAAAAAAAAATTACGAAAAAAGGATTGTATAAGTCCTACTAGAATAATCAGCGTAGAAGTTGACACTTAATTACATTTTACTTTGCCAATAAAGCCCTTAATAGACTCCGCCGTACTCCTATACCTATATCGCTAAAACAAACATACGACAATACACTTTGGCTCGCGCCTTCGGAATTTGGAACCGTAATAAACTTTGAAAGGGCTGTAAAAGTGCAATAACTGTAACTCGGGAGGTCCTGATTTTAGTGCCGCGGCCCCTCCTCGCCTTACCTTACCTATTAATTGATATATAAATACCCTGAATTTAATGCTTTTCGCGTGAAATAGAATACCGCGTTTGATTACCAATACGCACTAGACAGATTACTAATATCAAAGTTTTATCTAATTTTCTACAAAACTGTAGAAATCTTATTTCTACTAATCCTGAATTACAAATGTATGATTTCATGATTTCGTATTTTCTCTATTATAATATTACAATCATTTGATATTCACTTCATTGATATTTTCTGTTGCTCAAACCTAAGGCGCTGATTAAAAAAACATTCCCATACGACTTTGTTACTAGTTACCAAAGATAAAATCAGTAGGTATCGGACTAGATAATAACTACCGGATGAAAACTACTAACTTTCTTACTTTAAAAAATATACCCTTTGGAAAATTGAATCGCGCCCTCTATATTTTAGTTACGTGACTAACATGAATTTAATACTTCCTGATTTGCCTAAAATAAACGCTACTTCCCAATAGATGGCAGTACTTCCCTTACTTCAACTAAATATATAAGAAAAATGCTACTCGACGCTAGATGGCGTTTTATTTTCAAATCATATCCGCAAAAAATACATTATTTTGGGGTTTTTTTTTCAATTCATTAGAAAATTTATAACAGTACTATATTAACCAAGACGTATACTTCCAGGAGAAATAGATAAAATATCATCAAAGGAAATATGTAAGTTAAAAAATCTAACAAAAAAATTGCTAACTATTCTGCCTCTATAAACAATTATAATAAACTCCGAAATTTTTGTTACTAAGCGGTAGTAACAAGACTGCACAGCGGCCCATATATTTGCTAGAGATACTACTGGTAGCGGATAGCAAGGGTATTGGACATTACCAAGGAGCTCCTAACCACATCATTATTACGATTTCTGACTGAGGTGCACTGCACGGAAGTTTTTTTCTAACATTGATGTAGCTATCGAGCATGCAGTCCACCTGACGATATCTACAACCACCTTTATAGAGAGTACGAGCCCTATGGAGCTTACCAGACCGACGTCTATCACAGACTAATGATCACCTCATTTGTAATTCAGTCGGCATTCACACCCTTTCACCTAAACGCAAGAATTACTTCAAGCTAGAAATAGTTGCGACAGTGGTAGCTTCCCGGTCGTATCATACTGGTATGACCGTTAGTTCTTCAGTAAATTAGATAAAATTTTATGTAATAACCCGCTACCTAAAATATTAGGTGAAAATTACGCCTGGAATCAATTACAGGTGAGTAATACTATCATGTTTCTCAATATTTTACTACACACTACAAAAGAGAACACAGAAGAACTTAAAATGAAGAAAAAGCTTAAAATAAGACAAGAATATGTGTGACCAGTGTGACAGAAATATCATAATAGTCCTAAAACTTTACTTTAATTATTGATAATTAAGTTAATAACAAACTTAATACTTACAAAGACTAGCATGATGAAGAAGGCAGCTATGTAGGAAGTGCGAGCAGTCATCATGGAGACGAAACGATAATGTTCCCCAGTTATGACGTTCCTAAAACAAAAAAGCATAATACGATAATATTCTAAAGGGGAATTATTACACTTTATCAAAATTACATCCAACACTTTATCATTGGGCTTTGAGCACCATTAGGCTTTGGAAAAAATATTGAGGTATTTGTCCATCTGAAGGTAAAGGTTACTGCTGCCCATGGACATTTGTACGAACTCCATGTAGAAAAAGGTTTCCACTTAAAACCTCAGGTGTTGTTGCCACTACTGAGAATTAAGTTGGCCGCCTGATATATAAATCAACCCAAAAGTGAAAAATAATCAAAAGATATTTAGTGGTGGTGTTATTACTATTGCCTAAACAATTACAACATAGAATATACAAGATAATTGTGGTAACTGCACCCCGAACAACAGCTTAATTCAACACATGCTCAGCTAGAAAAACATTATGAAGACTTATATATATCTCTTATATATATCATACTAGACGTGCCCGAGATTTCACTCGCAATTATAAAAAATGTTAAATGATATATTTTATGATATTTAAAAAAATTACGACTTAATTCCGGGATATAGGAAGTAGCCTATATGTTATTCCAGGGTGTAATCTATCTTTGTACCGAATTTCATCCAGATCCGTTTTACCGTTCTGAAGTTATAAAGTAACAAACATCCATCCATCCTCACAAACTTTCAGTTTTATAATATTAGTAAGATAACTTAGCCCTATAAAAGCAATTAAATTTTTAGTCGAAACCATTGAGATATTATGTAAAGAAGTACCAAAGAGGCTACTTCAAACATAAATCGTGTTTAATTTTTGTAAATTATAACCTAAAGTCGCTAAAGCGGTGAACAATAATAATACCGTCTAACTTATCCTTTAAAACCGCAGCGCTTGATTTGCTACAAAGGGGTATGCATGTCACCCGCATAGACTATGAAAAGAGCGGCACAGCTGCCGCAGTTGAATGGGACACAAAAGTAGTATGTAGCGTCTTCTCAAGTAACTACTTAAGTACATAGTATCTCAATTGTCAAAACATAACTTGCAAAGTGATTAGACGTACATACATGAGATTCGAACTCAAAATTCCATCGTTAAACGTCCAGTATCACATCACAAAATTCTAATCACAAAAATTTCAACCAACCTCAGGTACCCCTTATTGTCCTCCTGTTCAGCCAAGGTCTTGATAGAGGCCATGAGCAGGTCATCATATCCCAGAAACTCATCCAGGACGAAGCGGGAGAACGCATCACCGAAACATTGATCACGTTGGGGGTCCAACGTGACTATCTTCACGGGGATCTTGAGACGGAGCCGGGCACTCGGGGAGAGACGCAGGAAACCGTACTCCAAGGAGTATTCCAGTATGTAGTCTTCGTCTGGAATAAAGATAAATACATTAAAATAAAAAAAAAGTAACCAATTAAAATCACTCTGCCTATGTTTTTCAAAATTTACTCGTTCAATTCCCGGCTAGGATAATAGATATTGTGAAAATCTAAATATGTTTGCACTTTTAGTTATTATCAAAATCGGTCTCTTAAATTCCATCCGCGTTTCGGGTTTTTCCATCCACCATATCCATCCATAAATTCCTAAAGCCCACACTCCGATAGGAGAGACACGTGCCCAGCAGTGGGGCCGTAATGGATTGAAACGATGCGGTAGGTCTCCGTATCATTTATTTTTGGTAGAGATGTTATGGATATGAAATTTCGCATCTGGATATTAATACGGTTATGTGAAAAAATATACCGGTTTCAATTACGGTTACGGATATGAAATTATTTCAGATTATCCGATAGTTCCGGTTACGGTTACCGAGCTCCATAACATCCCTGATGTAGACATACCTTCCTATTGTCACCGAGACGGATGCCATGGCCGTCCAACGTCAACACACTACACGATACCATCCGCCCCGCAGGCGACGGCGTGGACTACTGCGCGGTGGTGTCGTCGCTGACGCAGCTGCTGGTGGACCCGCACTTCCGCACCATCTCCGGCTTCCAGTCACTGGTGCAGAAGGAGTGGGTGGCGCTCGGACACCCCTTCTGCGATCGGTTCGTGTCTCTTACTGCGTTTTTCTTTTTGTATAAAGAGGGTCATCCATATATTATATCACACGAATTTCATGATATTTCGACTCCCTCCCCAGTCCTTGTCACAGCTGGTCACATGTAAGACCCCTCCCTTCTAATATGAGGTCACAAATTTTGCAATTTACACATAAAGATATAAAATGATTAGATATTTTATATTGTGAAATTTGATGTCACAAATTTAGGATCCCTCCCCACCCCTTGAGACAATGTCACACATCGTCGACCTACTCTTCCCTAACGTGTGACGTAATTTGTGGATGACCCTATATTGCTATACAGACCCGCATTCATATGAGGAGTGACATTGTATTAAGTAGCCCGTAATCTTATAGTCAGGTTTAAGTATAAAAAGATGGCATGCACGCTTGTTTGATACTTCTACATGATTTTTTAATCTAAAGCTCTAAATAACACTTTCTTCGCTCATAGGTCCCATACTAGGATTATCATGTGTCGCGGGTATAATGGAAACACACGAAGATGAATAAATTAAAACCGGAATATCGGAACGGTGACTCAAAATCAAAATCAAAAATATTTTATTCAAAGTAGATTCTTACAGATTTATTTTTGAACGTCAATGATATAACTCTACCGCCACTTCGCAAGGTGTTTCGTTATGGAGAAGAAGCGGCGAAAGCAACTCCATAACACACATCTTTTAAATAGTCAAATCTTCTAACGGTGGTTATCTTTTAAACGGTCAATGAATGTAGCTACTTCTACTAATCGCAAACGAGTCAGTAGATGAGTCATTAGTGTTTAGGATCGGCGCGTGGCCTTCTACAATGTTTTGTTAAACAGTTTCGAGGAAGACGACCATTATGCCACGGGCCTTGTTTAATTAACCGAATGCCTCATTCGATAATAGCGTGCCCAGAGTGCGAGTGATGTGCGTCAGGGGCAGTCTCCATAACATTATGTATTGAAGACGCTTCGAGACATAACAGTCTTATGTTAGGGATGATTCTGAGACGTCATAGTCTGTGTTGTCTATCTATCTGTCATCATGTCTATCTATCATCAAAACTAACATTCTATTAAATTATCTATAATTAATAAATAGCGTTTTATTTTAATTAAATGACGTTATCTGTGTCGGATGTGTCATGGATAATAACGACGAATAGCGACGAACAAACACGCCGTCTAGAAATTTGGTAGCAATTAAAATTTTTGGCTGGCTGGGGATCGAACCCTGTGCATACATCGTTCTACCTTTAATATAGTTATGCACAGAATTTTAAATGTCGAAGCAATGCATATCAAATACAATTGACAATTCCGTCAACATGGAAACGACTCACCTACCGTCTTTTAAAATTACATCCTACATCATTCTCTCTATACTTATCTATGATCTTTGATAATTATTATCTGCTTTTAATTTTAAAACATGTTTGGCTGAATGTGCAACAAATCCTACGCTTAATCTTTCTCTGAAAACTTAACTGCGTCTTATCTATGGTTCAGAGATAAAGGATGACAACGCAAGTGCGTGTCTGTCGGAATGCAATAGGCAGCCCTAAGTCCTAATGTAAACATTCCACCCACACACCGCCACGGGTAACTCAATATTCAGCGAGCTGATCTCTTCCAGGGTTGGGGATGTTTTTATTTTTAATACATTTTTATTTTGCGAAATGTATAATACGTATACGTGTATTTGTACGTACTTACTAACATTAAAGTTTGAGGAATCCCTAACGAAGAAATATGAACAATTATTGAAAATGTTTAAATAAAGTTTAAGGATAACTGCACAAATAAGGTGCGAATGAATCAATATTAGTTAATTAATAAATCTTTTGTGTGTTAAGTCCTTTATTATCTTTGACGCTAGTAGTCATTTTACTGATAAAACTGGTTACAGCATAGGCAAAACCTGAACCCTCTATAGAGAGGGTTCCAGGTACGATCCTCGGTCAGGCAATTATCTTAACGAAATTATATTTCTTCTGGACCTGGGTGTAAGTGTATTGTGTGAGTGTGTGCGCTACAGTATCTTTGTGTGTAATAAGGAATTCTATGTACCGATTAATTAATTTATTTGACGCTTTTTATGGCTTTGTATTTATTCGTGGTTCGGCAACCCTAAACCACCCCTGCGTAGTGCGAACCAGCCCTTCTTTAATAAAACATCTCGATAATGAAAAGTCAGGCAGTCATAGAGGGTGGCGAATTAACCCTCCACAGCGAGTCTACGAATCTGAGTTTTATGACCTCCACTAAGCCTCCAAAATTAAACGGTACGACACGCACCACTTGCAATAAATATCTTAATGATATAGAATCAGAAAGTATCTTTGTTTGCACCGATTAAAACAGCATAAAACAGAGTTGGTGTAAGCTACTATATGTTTTATTT
Source organism: Telegonus apastus (assembly GCA_018250635.1). Taxonomy (NCBI): domain Eukaryota; kingdom Metazoa; phylum Arthropoda; class Insecta; order Lepidoptera; family Hesperiidae; genus Telegonus; species Telegonus apastus. Next base: position 16,327 of record DWNY01000041.1, on the reverse strand, counting down.
CAATCACTGTAAGACATAAGTTGGTATGTATTGTTTTAGATCACGGGACATTACAGATTTGGCGTGTACGTACATTTGACATTCATTGCATTTTATTCAAGGAGGCACGTGCGTGGCCACCTGTCGATCTGCACTTGCATCGTATACCATTAATGGGCGCATGAAAATTCATAACTGCGACTTCGACATAAAAGATTTCGATTGTCGCACAGATTGTACGACCGATACTTAATGTATTGATTCTCAATATCTATATTGATAAATACTTTACTTTTTGTATAAAAGGGAAATTGGTAATATTCACTTTGATTAATCTTTGTCAAGCCATCACTACTAAAGTTAGAGCGTTGATTTAGATAGTTAGTTTCATATTATCACGTAGATAACCCTCTTAGAAATCTATTTCTGCAATTGAACATCCATTACGTTTGAAAGCATCAGCGTAACTTCTGAGTTCAGGATATGATAAAACTCCATTCATCTGAAGAGTTTCAACTATCAGCTCAGTAATCAGGTAGGGATGTAATCGTACCTAGTCGTCAATATCACGTATTGAAGAATCTAACAATGAAATAAAATTCTGGCGCATTCATTTAACAACTCGTTTAATTAAAGCAGAAAAGCAAGCGAGAACGTAATCAATATACAAACAGAATACCTACGAAGTAAAGTATATTGAATATTTAATTTTGTCGCTTGATTTAATAGCGTTTCGAAAGGTTATTTTATTGCTTTCTATACATTCGAGTTAAATTAAAACGGACGGCGTAGGTAACTGAAATGAATGCAGATTAATTCTAAATAAAATAATCGATTCGTGTCTCGTTCGATGCAAATGACTGGCGCCGGATGCGGACCTCCCAGTGACAATGCGATTGCATCGGCGTCAATTCGAATTCAAAATGGCGCCTGCTTGTTTTATTACTTACCCGACACTATCGTTGAGCCTTTATTTCAACTACTTCCTGTTGCTTACTCGGAACGATTAACATTCGAGGCACTGCTATAAAAATATTTGACAATGAACTTCGTACAACGTATAGCTGTGTAGGTAGGTACCTACCATTACACCTATGGGGCAATGCTTTCGAAAGATATAGTTATAAGTCAATGCTATAGGGTAACAATATTGATATACCCGTACGTTTTTTACTCGTATATCAATGGGTAACAAGGTAACGGAACCAAAATAATGATACCATTTTGAAGGTGGTAAATTTCAACTGTGACGGCCGATTATGGAAATCCAATGCTAACAACTAGGAAGAGGCCACTTACCATAATTGCATTATCGTTTTCTACTCATATATCATAAAAAATGTAGTATTGTCCAAGATTAGCTTACAGACGGACGGGTGGGCAAACTGACATACTAATATACTGATGGATTGACGTAGTGATATACTGACTGGATACTGATAGATTGACGGATTGGTAAATACCCGGACAAACGTTCAGATAAGAGGGACAATTACTATTTACGCTTTAAAGATTGATATACTAAACATTGATAGAAAAAACGTTTCTTTAACAGTATTTCAATGGCTTTAAACAACCAATTGACAAAATTATAACCTATCCAACTCACGGTAATTCGAAGCAGAAGTACTGTTTTAGCATAATTACTACGAATGGCAGTAAATTGCGAGTCGATCGTTGGCTAATAATCGCTTGAAACAATGTTGAAACGCTACAAACTGTAACAAAGTATTGAAGTCCTGATTGTTTATGTAAGACACATAATGTTTGTATGGTAATGATCAATTAAAATTCTATGTAGTTATTCAACGGTAGGTAAATTAGATGTAATTTTCTAGCATATCTTATCTTACTAATATTGCCACTAGCGGTCACCCATCCGTTTACCGACTGCGACCATTGGTTATATTTGTAGATAGTTATGGTGGTACGGGTGGTTTGGATAGTTTGGATAATTATGGGTGGTTTGGGTGGTATGGGTGGTTTTAGGTTGTTTGGGTGGTTTTGAGGAGTTAGAGTGATTTGAGTTCAAGTGACTGGTTCAAATAGTTTGGGTGGCTTGGATAGTTTGGATAGGTTGGGTTAATTTTTTTTTGTTTTTGGTGGTTTTGAGATGCTAGGGTGGTTTGAGTGGTTTAGATAGTTTGCTTGGATAGGTTTTGTAGCGTAGTTTGGGTGGTATGGTAGTAGTGTTTTTTTAACGCGAGTAAAACCGCGGGGCGCATCTAGTTTGTTATAAATTGATAAGAAAGTCTGTTTTTTTCTTCCGTATTTTATTATCGACGCATAACTTTTATTACAGTGACAGTACCTACTGGTCTCCTCTCTGAGTAACAATGGTTTGGGGTATTAGGCTGTAGTGTACTACAATCTACTAGTGTTGTTTGGTGGTTGGCTTTACAAACCTTTGAAATCTCCTTGCAAGATTTTTAAGAATCTACTTTCCTACAAGTAGGTACCTATTTCCAATTATAGTGTTGTTTTACACTTTTATCGTTTTAACTATTTTATGGATAAACCAATCATAATTCGACTAACGGTCATCAACCCACGTCAGGCTTGGTGACTATTGGCCATAACCCTCGTTAGGGGAGGTCTATGTCCATCAGTGGAACTATGGGTTGATAGGCAGATAAAATAATTCGACTACTTAAATAAAGGCAACTATTCACTCCTTTTTATTCTTATAATAACCAATGTACTTGTAATAATGGTTTTAATCCATAGCAAATGCAAACTTACGAACCATATTTTCATTGTTGTTCTACTTTTATATACATACATATTTCCACCATGTTGCTAATAGATTAAAATATAAATACTTTCCTTCTTGTCTGTTGGCACATCGTATCTTTTAAGACTGTACTTAATAAAAGTGGCAATATTAACAAAAATAGGCATTAAGTGCTGATAGCAAAGGCAAATAGCCCGGATAAAGATGCCAGATAAATGTTTTGCATATGCTTTTAAGTGTTTTGTAGGACACTAACTTGACCTTATCTCTTCGACAAATTGGCCAGATAACATTTGAGTCCACTAGTCACGAAATGTGTATGAGATTGCGTTTTAAAATAATTTACATTTCTTTATTATTTATGAGTCTTTGGTTTTATCTAACCTTTTATAAAAGCCTTGTCTTGATAATGGTGTATCAATCCTATTACTATCTATCTAAGAATTAATGATTCCATCATATTTTCAAGATTAAGTTCAAAGCATACATAAAAGGTTGATTTAAAAAATAACCTTTTTTTTTTTTGACGAGGGGGAAACCTTTAAAGAATAACCTGTAGAACAAATACAATTCTATATAGGACAGCCTAATAACCGATTAATATGCCGAGCCATTCAGATAACGTCTAAAAATTTTTACAAAACTAGCTCTTACTCGCGGTTTCATCCACGTTAAAGAAGTAAAAACGCATACATTGATATCTACCCGCTCCTGACATTAACGCCCGCGACGGCGGCCACAAGCCCGCGGAGCGCACGTAAATGCTTTTTTCAAAGTATAAAGTAGCCTGAGTTACGCCTTAGACCTTTAGCTATTCTTCAGTGAAAGTCCCGTCAAAATCGGTCCAGCCGTTTAGAAGATTACTTCAGCCATACAGACAGACAGACATATTTATTTAACTTCATATACTTTCATATGCATTAAGTAAAAAGTTGTTATTTTGACAATACAAACAGACACTTCAATTTTATTTATCTTTATAGAATGTATAGACAAAATCTCGTCAAAGTGTAAGATACAAAGCCATTTCGATGTTCCCAGTCCCATGAATCCGTACCGTATCGGGAATAGTAAATTAGGAGACCAGTGCACCTGTGTGGCCCATCGGTGGAAAAAAATGTGGGCGCAGCCTGGACTAAACGAATTATTAACCACTACCTGAGACTTCCTTTCATTGTCCCACGATCTCTACCGACCTTTACATTTACCGTTCTATCCATTTCTCGTTTCGTTTTATGCATTTCCAGGTCACTAAAGGAAAATAAGCGATGGTTGTCAAACACAATAATTTTACCGACCAACACTGATTTATAATAATCGAAATATTAGTCAAGTGGTCCCGCCTTCATTCTCAGGTGCATTTTTGTATTGAAGAAACGTGTGTGTTTTTTATTGTATTTTAAAAGCCTTCACAATGTCAAGTTTCCCAAGATTTTGTTAATAAGAGTCATTTTAGGGATCACTTCTGATAAAATGTTTAATTTAATCCATGACGTAATTTATCGACAGCTTATATATGCTATTTTTGTCATTTAGCAAATTTTTTTTCTTAAGTAGAAAATATAAGCGACTTTCTTTATTTACTATCCGAAACCTTTTTAATAATGTAAAAACTTACGAATTTACGTTGTGCTTTTTATCGATAGATTCCAGTAGGTACCGTTATATATCGTTCATTTTATTAGATCACAAAGAGGTGGGGGACAATGCTGTACAGAATTATCGCGTAAAACACCGTTAGCTTAGCCATCACAATGCAATACGCAATACAGATCAGTCGTGCAACTCAAGACAGTGTAATCCGTACGTATGTCTATTGTTGTACTTTCTTTCGTTGAACTGATATCAATTATGGTAGTAATATGTACTTTTAAGACAAATAAACATTATGAAAATGTAGGTAAGTATAGGTACATTGGTAAAATTAGAATACTTGGTTTTCAAAGTACGTGTACAAGATAAAGGGTAGATACTGGTGTCTACACTGTAATCAAATTTTGGTGAATTCTTTATCGTTATTTTTCAAACACTTAACTAAAAGAACATTAAGATGCTTCGTAAATCAAATATGTTGTTTATTACACTAAATTATTAATTTTTTATGTAATTGTTACTAATAGTTACTTGAGTATATTACTTTTTTTTAATGCATAACATGGATATTGTAATAATTCTACAATAAATTGTATCTCTTAAGTTTTATTCTTTTGTACGGAACACCACTTATTAAACCGGAACCCACTTGTACGACTTTCTGATTAGTCATTTAACGTCATCACAAGTTTCTGGGTTATTTAAGAATTTAAATTAGATTGGGAGTATGACAAATGATTTTTAGGAAACACACAATCGTAAGGTCATTTAGAGTAAAGACGATTAATTAGTAAAATTTTATTATTGGTAAATTTTAATAATATACATCGTGAATGAAAAATGTTATCATTATAAGTTTTTCTTATTTTCGACACGTCCTCCTTCATATTGGTGAAAAGTCCAATTTAATGCTCTATTATTGTATTAGTCAATAAATATACCTATAATATATAATGTTTACAAAAGCCGCGTGAATAAGTCGGATCTAATTACCGCGCCAACAAACAGGAAGATGATATTTTGAAATTCATCCACTGTGCTGTGCCAAGACCTCATGATAAAATGCGCCAAATCGATTAAGCTGTTGAACATATCAAAGAATTGGACATACATTGACATAACGTTCGAAAAATATTAAGTACTCTTAGTTTTTTCGTAAGTAAAAAGTTATTCCCTACTATGCCTAAACTCTTCTCATGAAAGTGCACTCAAAATCGATCGGCCATTTTCAAGAATAGCATTAGATACACTACTACAAAATATACACAAAAAATTTAAAAAGGCAGCTTCGGATATGTATGAGTTCAGAAATCTAACTAATACTAAGATCATGACGTTGATCATGGATAACTATAAGGGAATTAATAACCCAAAATTTCCCACTGGAGATTGCCTATAGAGCGTCATTCCTGAGTTAGAACACCTACAATTTCTGCCTTATCATAATTTTTAAACATACTGAAATGAAAATACAATTTTTATTTACTTATACATATGTTCAATATTCCTAAAATCATCATAAACAGTAGTCGGTACATGTGTTCTTGGGGACTGGAGTAATGGCGCTGTTGATAAGCGGGCGCCGGCTGGCCGCGCCGATAACCTGTGACCGGCAGCAGTCGATAGGTACCGGTCACTTACTGGTCTACGCTACATATCCGATAATCAAGTTTTGGAAACGCCCGAAAGTAAATTTGATATAGCTTACTTGAAACTCTGAAATTAGATTTTTTGGAAGAATTTAACGTATGGTTCACTATCGGCGAAGTCCATGCTAAACAAGAAATTGTCGAAACTTCTGCCGAAAGTGTGAATTTTGCACGCAAAGATAGATCGAAATAGTAGAGTAGCTACAGAGTTCCATTGTTTTAGCCGAGTGATCAGTTTTATCTCTCCAATGCCCTACACCATAGTTATCTTATCGTGAAATTTCCCTCCTGCATGTTTTATCTGAACGTGTACCAAAGTCAAAGTCATGTATTTTTCTTAAAATCAAGTGAAGTAAAAAGTTAGAAGCAAGGGCCCCTTACACTCTGTATAAATCGCCCATTTTCCATTCCAAGTTATTATCTTAATCACGCATGATCTCTTTCCTTCAATCAATCTTGGAATAACCTTTAAATTCCTTCTTATTATGGTCTCCTGTTGCCAGCGGTGATAATAATGTTTCATTCAGATCGTAAAGCCATTTGCCACCTATTATGGATATGTCTGAACTAAAATTGTCATGCCAGTGTTATCAAGCTGTCAGAAAACACACAAAGCGCATATAACTGAACATTCCATTAGATCAAAACAGATAAATAATGATATATTTCTTTGCAACGGAGATACTACAAGATATTACATACTTATATGTATGGGGATTGTATGGAAAACGGCTGCATCCATCAATCTCACGATAATCCCACCGTAATACAAGAATCAACGTTATAAATCAGAGGTTCTTGCTCGTTACAAAATAAAAAAGAACATTTTATACACCTGCAGTAGATACAATTCCATATAAAACTGTTCCTTGTAGAACTCATATGTACATTTTTGAGCCAAATAAGGAGGACGATATGTAAGGAAAGGCAGTGATTTCTTTTAATAACGAGACCCGCTGAATGTATTTGTAAGGCAATATCAACTTTCCTTTTGCAGTTAGACACAAAAACAAACACGGGGCCCTTAGTGAGTCGGTGAAACGAAAAACCGAAATAATTATATAAACGTTCCTGAGCGGACATAAATGGTAAGAGGCATCTGTAGCTTACGTACCTATTATATGCTGTTATTTATACACACATAGTTTTAATGAAACTTTTAAGCCGTTTCATAAAATATTCATCTGTGCCGAATAAAGTTTGGATCTCAACTCGGGGTTAATGTTCTAACATTGAAGTCTTTATGTAAGCGTTTGACGTGATGTCTTCATAAAAGTCGGTCATAGATCTGAATGGAAAGCCTCAGAGACAGAATAACAAAAGGCTAGCGGTGGAAGATATCGTTTAAAAATTGAGCAAACGACTTCGCATTCAATATTACCATTAGAGACCATTAAGCGGTCGAGATATGGCCGAGTTGCATTGTTCGAGGTTGCGCCGGCGCTCCACTTAGGGCTACCAACGGACGGTGGGTGTTTTATTATTTACTACTTCTAGCTGTGTTGCTAATTTAGCGACTTTGTCACTATAAATGTCGACTTTAGACATGGTCATAGCGACCAAAAAATAATTGTTATTAAACAAGGTTCAGTGACTTTTGGAGTCGAAATATTTAGGGGCAAAAGTGGTTTAAAAGCAAGATTTTAATCTATAAAATTACTCTGGGCGTCCTTTTTTCGCCGTTAAATACTGTGTTCGGCTGATAAAAAACACAGCTTAGACACTGTCTAGCGACGTTTGATTTCGAGTCTAGCTACTTGGATTTTGTGGAGTATTGGATTTTTTAGTTAGCATCACTTCCAGATCCTATGTGACACTGATAGTGTCACATAGGATCTGGAAGCTTTTTATCGTTTATTACTGATCATGTTCCGTGAGCTTTCAAAAGACTTTCCTAATGGGGGTTTTGCCAATTTATCCACGTCTGACATGCGTTTTGGTGACCACAGTGGGTACTGATGATACATAGGTTGACACTGCTGCCCATCGCCTGGATTTTATTCTTTAGTCGCCTTCTTCTACCACGGTACCACGAGGTCTATGTACGGTTAAAACGATTGCAAACAATTTTCTAACATTATTTTAGTGCATTATATTATTTACCACAATAATTTAGAAAGCTAGCGACACAAACAACACTATAGACAATAGAAAGAAAAGAAAAAGATAAATTCTGTACTCAACGCTTATTTTTTACTAATAATTAAAATCTCCAATTACTCCGCTTCCCTGAATCAAGTAACAAAGGTCTTTTCCGCTACTTAAAGGCTTGTGACCATATGGTAGCCCTGGGCTTGCCTCATAAGGCTCGGGCGGTGACGTCACGCGAGATGCACGCCGCCGACACCTGCGAGAGTCAATGATCTCCCGTGTGTGGGCTAACACGACGCTCAAATAAAACTATTTCTACAATTTTAATCCACCTTTCGTTTTATGCTTGGATTTAAGCTTGGTTTAAATTGTTTATGTACCCTCGGAATCTTGTAAGAGGAAATATAAGATTTTGTTTTTTCTCCTCTTTTGGAATTCGTGTACTGTAGAGTTCAAGATCATAGCAACAATTTTTGACCAGACAGCATGTGGCAAGACAGCATGCGAACAATCTACCTGATGGCAAGTGGCTATTAATGTGCATGGATTTAATATATCAACAACACGGTTAAGAAATAGCATAAACATTGCTCTTACTAAGGAATACATCGGAAGGCCACGTATGTCCTGATTATTACTCTTCCTACACCATTAAATCCAGACAAAAGCTTTTACTAGATAACTATCTTAAAAATAAAAAACTCGACTGCTTAAAATTGATTTGATACCTATAGATACTCGTTTGATACCCGTATTGTTATATTTCGTTCCATCCCCCCTTGTTTCTCCGTTTGCAAACAAACATAAACGTAGTTTCCCTATAAAATTGGCCTTTACTGTTAGAAATAGATAGATAATTTATTTCTAATAGATTTTATCTTATTTTTTGATTCTTGTATCACCACAAATTTTTCATAACAACTGGTACCTATATTGACATGTAGAGTTCAATTGATTCTAAAATTATATGATATTCAACAAAAACGTAGTGTAATCTATAAACCAAATAAATTTTACTATCAATCGAAATTAATACATATCATATAATTAATATAACTACACTCAGAGACATATGTATTTGCCTGTGAATCCTAAGATGGAAGTGAATAGTGATCCGAATCGGTTCCTAACACTGTTTATGAATCGGTCGGCCTATTCGTAAGTAGATAATGAAACATTTGTTAAATAGACTTGTTACGACTTGTATGCGTATTAAGTGCACACAAATAAATGTTGACACAATGCTTATTGTGTGTACCGGGATAGTAAGGTGCTCTCATACAATCAGTCACGTTTCCACAGAATACAGGTAAAATATTTTGAGCGAGGTATTGACCGCGTATTGATTAAAGTTTTTATGCAGATATCTTAAATATTTTCATGACAAAATATTATATATTTCGGAAAAGTCCTTTATTTTAATGGAAGAGATTTGATTACATACTCTCTAGAGTCTAGATAGAACGTAACGCTGTAACGAAAAACCAAGTCCAAGAAATATACACATGTATGCCTTACGCACTCCAGCTTGAATACGGCTTTGTCGTATGATCCCATTACGCCATTTTGATTGAAAAATAAAGTTGTGTGTTATAAATGCTAGTAATTAAGAGGCTAACAGTGATATTAAGTTTGTGTATGTAACCGCTGATGTAGAGAGTATATATTATAATCAATGTGTGATAGTTTAATCTAATAGATGTAAGGAGGCAAACAATTAAATGAAAACAGTTTTTTTTTGTTTTTGTATCGTACTAAGCTTATTTTGCATTTTTACATTGCACATATTTTAAAATTACCGACAGTCGTCTCAATTTTATTTCCATAGACGTACAACATTAAAAATAGCAGTTTCGATAATGCAACGGTTCGAATAGCGCATCGGCTGTCATCGGGCGGGCTTATGGCCTATTGTTCGCTAACAAACGCAGGAAACTGTAAAGTCGAAAGTCCGCCCGTTGTACAGATTTCGCCGTACGGACAGGTAGGTCGCAGGTGTCTCTATTCTTCGTTAGAGAGCTCCACTCCGCTGTACACAATTCTATAAACAATGTGGAGCACTCATAAAGCTTACAGACGCTGCAATGAAAGAGGAAGTTGGTCGGACTGTTTAATATTGTTCGCTATGAAAGGAATTAGCATGACGGCGGGTATTGTGTGTACGGTGTTGGCACAACATAATATGCTGTTAGGAATGAGCATTCAAGTTATGTTTCGACGTGCCGGATTATAACTTGTGAAGGTAATGTCTAGGGATAATGTAACTATGTACAAATAACAAAGCTGTTGGTAAAGTTTAATACATCGTGAAGGATGCAACATTATATTTTACAAGAGAAATGTATGTCATCGGTCGTAAGTAGTGGATACAGTCAAATTACTGAGAAACGTCTTATACTGTTTGGAGTTTTAGGTGCTAAAAAAACTTTTCTACTTTTCAGCATAGTTTAGTTTATGTTCCGTAAATGTAACTTTTCTAATGTATAAAATACCTGTGTATAATATTTTAAATGTATTTCGTTAATTTCATTTTACTAAGTAGATGACGTTAATAGCTACCTAATTTCATGCGCATTACATTACAAGTTTTATTTACAATTATTTGATTTTTCTTACAATCCTCCAGAAATGGTTTTCTGTCACGTATCAAAACCACTACGCAAATTTTCCTTAAATGTAAGTCGCTATACATTTAAGTGTACACACACAAAAACGTTTATACGTATAGATATAGCAGGAAAGAACTGTAAAGCGAAAAGCCCTTTTCACTTTCCCCTTCAGGCTAAGTGGCGGCGTTGCTATGGCGACGGCTTTCCATGGCTACGCGCATTGGTCGGAAAATTCAAAATGGCTGACGCTTATCGATCGCTAGGGAGAGGTTTCGGAGAAGCGAGGCGTGCTAAACCGTGCTAACCCCCGTGATAAATATAGGAGAGTCAGAGAGCGACAGAAATAACGTACGTATAGACGGGTAAGTGCTTTATGATCCATAAAATGAATGGGGATGGTTTTATGATTTGTTGTTAAAGTTTCCACTAAAACATGTCTGTAGTCATTTTGTGATAGGATAGTTGATGTATACAGTAAACATGTTAAGTCATGTAATACGTAATTGCTATTAAAAATAAGTCAAGGTTAAAATTGGGTGTATTGCAATAAACTTAGTGGAAATTCCGATTGACAGGTATTGAAACGTGGAGTAAACAAAGCAGCCTTAGTAGTTGCAAGGTCTAATTAGTAATTATGTAGTGAAAGAAGCAAATGTCAGAAACAAGTTACTGATATTAGTGTCAAATGTTACCAATTTACCATACGTTTTAAACAAAAACGCAACACTTCTTAACACTGCTGTTAGGTTCCACTATCATTTATATGCCTTACCGGTCAACATATAACGTTCCATATTTCTAGGTATTGTTTAATTAGAATCCCTGAAGATCGAATTCGCAATTGCTCATAAAAGGCCTATACATCCATTCATAAATATAATGGTGTCGCAATAGTTAAACTTTAAAGACGATAATTTATATTGGTAACATATTATAGTAGGTATCGTAAAGGAGATGCAACATCTAATATTAGAATGAGAAAATTAAATGATACTATTCATTTTTCAAACCAGTCTTAGTAAAATTCCACTTTCGTTTTGAACATCTGAAGTACCTACTTCCCAGCTTCTTTCGTTAGAAGCGCCCTTCGTAACAATTAAGAAGGAAACCGTAGACATAGGACAAAGAGACAAGACTCTATGTGTTCTATAGTCGTGGAAGTGACTTATCACTAACCGGAAGTATTTTTGTGGAACGAACGAACTGTGGTATAACAATAGATCGGACTTGGGGAGAAGTATCACCCTGTCACTTTTTATTAAGGTGCTAATCTTTATTAAGGTGTTATTTTTATAATAATGAAGTAGAAAAGGAGCATGCAATCTATTTGATGATAAGTGACCACTGCGGCCTATGGACTCATCATATATGAGTATGCTTGCGGATGTTCTGCAATGATACCCGTATTTGATATATATGGTCACGGCACTTGAGGTTGGCTACAAATTCCTCGCTAATCCTGAGAACTAAATTAGAACGCCCCGGATAAGTATGTCTCCCTTACCACACTACTGCCATACCGAACTACTAACTACCATACAGTAACGATAGACTGTATCTATGTGAGTAGGAAAAGAGTAGGCAAAAATGTGATCATAACTTATTGCCAATTGGTAACAAGTTGTAGATGACACTGGTTAACTAAACCTTATTATACTGGTATAAAATTACCAATTGTCAATAATTACCAATAATTATAATTATGTAGGTTGTTCTAAAATATATGTATACCAAACATCAATTGAAAATTGGTGTTAGCGTAAAGTAGAATCAACATAGATATATTTTTTTAAATCTTGATAATGTCCGCTACATGCCGAATGAGCCCTATCTATGTATTAATTATCTTTGTTGCGGAAGCAATTTCGATTGTCTTTTGGTAGTTTTTATTGCGGGACATTGGCCGTGAATGGCCGGAATACAAAAAAATAGATCAAGTCTTTGTTTGCATTGCTTTTATTTCTCGTGCATTGTTCGGTCATTGCTCGTTCAGGATGATGTAATGCTCGATTATTGGTTCTTTGCTACTTTATTTTCAGTGTAACACGTTTTGTAACGAAACCGTAAGGAATTAACGTCTTGAGAATCTGTAAAAACGTTTTCGTCTGATGCATTGTTATAAAACCTGTGATTTCATATTACGTAAACTAACTAGCGAGCATTTCATATGATTGTAAGTGGCATTTGCCACCTTTGGTAATTAGCAGATTAGATCTGATCTGATCAGATTAGATCCTAGCTCTGGTTAGCCATAGTAATAGTGAGATATCCTAACTCTGGTCAGTCATACATACATGCGTTGCTTCAGAGGACTAGTTGAAACGTCTCGTATAGGCCTTGGCGCCTTACCATACTTCTGATCTAAACACAGTGCTTGTTTTTTCAACACTGTTGTTATAACTGTTACAGGGCAGAAATAGGTGTGCTACGAAACCACCGGTTACCGAATAAAAGCGGTTCGATGTTGGTGTATCTTTGATGTGGTGTTTAATCTCCGGTGGGCGTGTCCGCGAGGCGCGAAGCAAGTCGCGAGACAATGATCTATTTTTACGTGGTGCGTAAAGACGGCCACGTGGCGGGCAGCTGCGCGGGCGCACGTGCCGCGTATTTATACAGCGCGACGCCGACCGACGCCGACCGACGCCGTCCGCCCTTCACCAGGATACTGATACACGTATGACTGTTAGGTTTTTACCCGACTGCATCAGAAGGAGGGTAATGCTTTACGACCGTATGTATGTATGTAAGTATGTATGTACATATATACATATGTCCATCTCTATGGCACTCCCTAAAGCCCAGAAGGTTTAACGAATTTTAACATAAGAGGTGTCATTAGAATCGTCTCAGTTGTTATAGTAACATAGGCCTTATAAATGTGGTGCCTGCGGACGAAGAAAAAGGGGGGTGCGAGGAAGGAACAAAATATTTTTGTATCATAATATCGGGGTTTTTGTTTTTAAGATAATTCTGTAGTTCAGGTAATTTTCACATTGATTTTGCTGGTTAGATGGTGCTGGGTAGAAATTGTTACTGAGAATTCTGAATTACTCTCGGTTTCACTTTGAGTGGTACATGAGACATGATTATCTGTGGCGTTCGAACTTTCGGGGGTAGCAACGCGTCTGTGGCCGACTTAAAGTAGGACTTGAAACTTATCTGGGATTGATCACCATTATCAATGGAAGGCAGTAGCCACTTACCCTCAGGTGGACTGCATGTTCGTTTGCTACCTCCCACTTTATGATAAAAAATACACATTATGCGCAAGTGTAAGTTGATTTTGTTTAAGTCTGTCAAATTTAAAAGCTCCTACGAAGTTTTACGATTTATTTAGAAAAAGTAATATACTTTTAAGGCTGCTACGTGCAGCTATTAATCCAAACTATGACTCTAGAATTAGACGTCTTTGAAATTTTAATATCAAAAACGGACTCTATTCGAGTAATTAGAAAATATATTATTAAAAACATATAGAATAATTATATTCATTTGTAACATTTACTAAATTATTCTTATAATATACAGTTTGCACTGTTTTGGCTTGAGTACCTCATTTTACCTACTCTAGAATTTTAATAAATATATTCGATTGTTGCTTAATTTTGCAGTGATTGAAGTCTTGTTGGAAGACAAAACTTTAAAATCTACAAATAGATATCTACAGATAGAAATTTTAAAGAAATCTATCTGCAGATAGAAATGTTACAGCTCAGAAATAATAATTTGTCTATTGCATAAATTATCTCAAACAGTCGCGTAAAGTAGGCACCTCTATAGTTGCAGCGAAATCATTTACTTCAATCCGCAATTTAGTAATCCTAGTTGGCCAACGTAAGTGTACTATTATACCAAAAGTCAGGTAAATGTTTGAAATAAGCGAGCAGCAACAAACAATACAATTATTTATGTTAATTCCGTACGTCACCGTCATTCTTGAATACGTTCGTATTTTGAACAATAGACTGTGTCAAAGGGATGATCGACATTGATAAAATATCGATATTAATATTGACTTTAATATCGATGCTTCATATATGATGATATATACCTACCGATTTTATCGATTTCATAAATACATCGCGCTCAATGAAAATATGAAAACATTGATATTCATTACGTACCCACGGCAATATATTCGCAACTCAATTTACCGTAAATATTTAATGAGCTCCGCATTTTGTAAATAATTTTTCATATTAATTTCATAAATTCATAATAATCTTTTTAAAAATCGATAATTCGATATTTACTTGGAGCTTTTTACATATCTACATATATTTTTGACAATAATATCGATATTCTACTAATATCGATAAATATCGATCATCCCTACTGTGTCACGATCTGATCGTTGGACACGTTAAACACATTACTTAAATCATTTACATAGATTTGTACTAACAACTTTATATTGTAATCTACTAATATTTGCATTACTGTTCAAGTAGCAGAAATACATAATATAATGTTAATGTAGAGTTACCTAAAACAGAAATGAATTTCAATCTTATTACATTGTTTGTTTTAATGTGACAGTAATTCATAGTTGGAGTACATGTCACATTAATAAATAATTAACCTTATTACACCGGTTTAATGAGTCGGAGAATTTAAATGCAAATTACAGTTATACACATTAGCTGAAAGTTCAAATTATAAAAAAAAAACATAAATATCTAGAAGAAAATTTAAATTAATCATTCAGTTATTGTATATTTCGACATATATTTGGTCGAAGATTGAACCCTGAAACCTCTCAGTATCAGATCAGTAAGCCTTGGCCAGTTTAACTCTATCACGAATTAGATGAAAATGTGAATCAATTGTTTAATGCTGACTTTTATTTTCCTTTTAAATGTGGTGAAGTCCAAGGTCCGATTGTGGAAACCAGACTGTGTCATCTATTTTTGCCTTAGTTAAACTGCTACATTTTGAATCGAAACATGTGGCATGTTAAAGACGGCGATGCATTGGCGACTCCTCCGATGTTGCAAATGTCCATAGGCGACGGTTACTGTTTCTCATCAGGCAGCCCGTCAGCCTTAACGTTAGGCATAAATATGAAAAAAATGTGGCATAAGATATAGGTCGCTTTGCTACCACTGAGGACTAAGATGAAATTTTTCGGATAAGTACGCAATTCAAGCAATTAAAACTGATACCTATTATTAGGGAGAAATACATAGGTGTGGCGGTAGTGCTGCCGGAGTCAAACCACAAAGGGTTCTATCAAATTAAATTTCATGTTTAATCGTTGCACACTTTTCTAACTTTAAACTAGTACCAAATAACACTTAATTAAGAATAGCAACTACAAAGTATCTTATGAAGACTTATCATATAGGTTCATAAATGTCACCAATACAAAAATAAAATAAAGAAACTGGCAGATTTGTTGGAACGCAATCTTCTTTCATTTCCAGAAACTTTTCCACTAAACAACAATATTCGTATGCAACATAGATTATTGGTATTATGGGCGTTGGAAAGCGACGGGCGACCGGGCGACGGACGGCGAAATATGAACACCCCTGAGGGTTATTAATCTGCTCAATTATTATGAAACTGACGCACACTCTGACACATGTCTTCTTTGTCGCATCCGTTCTTAACAGGGTTGGCGCTTTAACGTTAGAAGCAGTGAACGTAATTCATTAAGAAGAATCATT